>SSNU01000188.1:32985-191396 GCA_012064415.1 Gyrodactylus bullatarudis | reverse complement strand
GAAACAATTAATACAATAACATTTACGGTTTTTGCGAGAATTAATTTTAAAGATTTGGGAAATTTGGAATTTTGGGAAATATCGTTTTTTCCAATTATCTCAGAAATTATAGTGAATTTTACAGATCTGAGCACAGATTCAGGATCAGCGAAAAATTTTACACCAGAATCAGTTTTATTTTACTTTTTACCGCAATTTTGAATTTTTCATGACCCTCTATGTTATCGGTTTTAGCCAACTTCTCGTTGTTTTCATTATTGCCTTTACAATTAGATTCAATCACTCTGGCTCTTGTCCCAACGATTGATCTTCCCTCTTTTCGCTTACAAAATATATTAAAATTACTCTCGTCTACCCATATTAATTGACGTCCAGCAGATCTGTCCTCAATTACATTGCTTACATACTCTCTCCTGGCTATTTTATTTTCATGAGAGTTCATCCCAATAGGCATAGTTCTAATATCCTTTAGAGAGAACATTTCACAATCCAACCAATTATGTATCGTAGAAATAGCCACTGAAATACGAAATTTGGAATGAATCATTTCTTTACATTGAGACAGAGTGGCTTGGTTATTGTTTTCAATGAAATCAATTAAAGAGTCGACCATTTGTTGAGACTTCTTCATATTGTTAGGACCACCTCTAGGATTTGAAGCAGGTCGTTCTAATAATATCCATGATCTTGCTGTTGTATAAGGCACATCAGAGTTATCAGTAAATTCCCTCCATGCTTTGCCTTCATCATGTAATTGAAGAATTTTCTCTCTTACCTTTTTGTCATGTTTACGATAGGAAGACATTGTGATAAATGAAGAGATGAAGAAAGAATCAAATTGGAAAAAATAAAAAAACTAACTAGACTATTTATATTTATGAAAGTGAATTGAAAAAATACGAAATTGAAAATTGTAAAAATCTAAAAAAAAAATATTAACCCCTAAAGATTGTATAAATTTGGTGAAATCAATCGACGTAAAAGACTGCTTACAGATGCATCAAATGTGCTATCTAAAGAGAAAGAATCCGGAATTTAAAATTCTCACTTCTTAAAAAGAATCTAACTGAGGCTTTAAGACTAGCTAGTGAACGATGAAAGACTTTTAATCTATTTCGGACTGAGGAAAAGGTTGAGCCAACTGCGTAAAAATATATTCTCCCTAAATCAGCTCATTTTTTTGCTTTTTTCTTATTGGCAAGAACATAAAAGTCAAGTTTTAAGCCGATTGCAATCGTAATATTTTCAGGGCTACTAGATCAACCAATGAAGAAGATTTCGAAACCAACACGAATTGATTAAAAATGAAGCAAAAAGAAGTTCATGAATATATGGCTGGAATTCCAGAAAAGAATTGGTCCGATTTCGCTATGGTCGTAATGGTAATTTAACTTACAATATTGCCGAGTCATCAAATGCTTCGATGTAGTATTTCCATTATCGATTTATCGATGAACTGTACGAAAAGTTCAACGAGAGGTATTTAACTTCTGCACAATTCACCAAGAGTGGACCACATCGAAGCCGAAATAAAGCAAAGACTAGACGTGTGGTTGTAGATAAACTAATAGATTTTATATTAAACTGGGATAGAACCAAAGGATTACCGTCCTATTCTAACAAGTATTGATAAATTGCTGAAAGTTCGGCATGGTATGAGAGCAAATAAAAAGTATCTAATTAAATTTTGGAAAAAACTGTTTCCTGTTGCACGATGCTCCTGCTTATCTAGTCAAAAATCCCCTTGTAATAAGAAAAATTATCTTCATCATTTGACTAAGGACTTTCTTAGAGATCAGTCTACAGAGAGAAATATGACAATTGATGATTACAAGGACTCTGTTGGATAGGCAGAGAACGATCAACAGAGGATTCGAGAAGCATTTCCTGAATTAGAGGAGTCTCCAGATACGGATCTTATGAATGTTTACAGGCCAAACACCCTTGATATGACCAATGAAACTCAGACGACTAATGGGACAATTCAAATCGTAGAGATTGATCCTCCGAATCATAGGAACTATATAAATATAGGATGCCTGAGAATTATAAATTTTGTAAGCGTCATGGAATATATATAGCTGCTGCTACTGATCTTGTGAACATAGCAAATTCAGAAATGAACAACGTTAATGGCTTTGTGTACTTAAATGAGTACAAATTAAAAAATGAAGATAAGCTTGCAAAGGAAGCATTTGAGATTGGTACCCCCAAGAGAATTAAAAACCTTCAAATCGATGCAACTGAGAAAATATTGAAGAAATTTCATGACAAATCAGAAATGACAAACATTTTGGTTCTGAGCGACTTGCCAGGTAATCGATTGGTTGCATCAAAGGAAGTTCCTGATCAGACAAGTATTACCTTCGCAAATGTTATCATGGATGTACTCAATGAAACAGAGTCTGCTGAAACTTTGCGAGCGATAATATGTGATGGAGCAGCAGCCAATGTTGGAACTGGTAATGGCTGCATTATTGTACTTGAGACAGTTTTGAACAGAAACCTTCAACGTATTGATTGTATTCTGCACACGGTTGAAAATGTGCTAAGGAAAGTTGTTAATGATTTTGATGGAAGAGTTCTAGGTCCATTCAATTTCGGAGGTCCTATCGGGCGAAAATTGAATGCCGTTACAAAGGATTATCCTGTAGTAGAGTTCATGAGGATTGAATCGCAATTATATCCATTGCATGAAGCATCTATAAAGAAACTTGGCCATGAACAGCAGTATCTTTATTGAATTGCCCAGCTCATAAATCGTGGTAAGTTTTTTTCATTTATTTGTAAAAATTTTCAATATTTAATTAAGAGCTATAAGAGTCTTTTATAAGACTGAAAAAATTTTGATTTGAAAGTATTTTTAACACCCATAAAAAATTTTATTTTTCATCTGATATTATTTGGCTTATTTTTACTTCTTACTGAAGGCTTGCGTTTTAACAATATTTTCTCAATATTTAAAATCCCAAGTTTTAACACAAGCCTTCTCAACTTGGACAAATAACTAAATTTTTTAACCAGACCATAGATCTAGTCAAAATTAATAAAAGGAATTAGAAAAATTTAAGTCAGTGATAAGTTATTGCAGATAAATAGTCACAGATAAGATAACAAGAAAATAAAATAGTTTATTTAATTTCCTCATAATAAAATTATAATTATTTATTTACTGTCCAGAACATAGATTTCAAATTCGCCGGAAATTACTACAAGCAAATAGATGGGGTTGCAATGGGCAGTCCAATTGGTCCTCTCTTGGCTGATATGTTTCTTGCATCCCTTGAATTTGGTGATATGAGTAGCCTAATCAGTCATTCCCGTTTTTATGCACGCTACCTGGATGATACCTTTCTTGTCCTCGAACAAAGCTCTGACCTTGAAGCAATTCTATCTACTATGAATATGATGCACCCTAACATTCAATTCACCAAAGAAGAAGAGAACAATATGTCATTAAACTTTCTTGATGTCCTAGTCACCAAAGTCAATGAAGTTGCTCAGACAAGAATCTACAGAAAAGAGTCAGTGCCATCTCAGCTTTTGCCATTTCTTAGTTACAGTCCGTCATACCAGAAGAAAAGCATCGTGAGGAATGAATATTTAAAAATTGACCGATTGACATCTGAGATCAACAAAAAGCAAGACAAAGAAATCCTGAAAAATCTCTTAAACACGCTAATTTGAAGACTAAAGCTGCGAAAGAGGTCGAAGAACTTATACCGCTTTATTTAAAGGTGATGCCGCCCATCAAATCTTAAACAATAAAATGTTCGAAATAACAAAGAGAACATTCCCAGGATATCGACTCCAAATTCTTCCCAAAACAACAAAACTACTACCTGACCTTAATAAAGACCCAATACCATGGCTCGCGAATAAGGGAGTAATCTATCAGTTTAAGTGCAATTGTGGAGCTATGTACGTTGGACAGACGGTCAGACCATTGAAAATAAGAATAAAAGAGCACTTGAGCTCGGGTAACCAAAGTTCTGCTGTTCAAGAGCACTTGCAGGCTACAAATCATGTCGTTGACAAAAGCAACTTCAGCATACTGTTCCAAGCAAACCCAGGCGATTCACGTGCAACAAGATCTGATGTATTAGACAAGGCCGAGAGCCATTTTATTAAGTCCATGAATCTGGAACTTTGCAAGCAAAAGATTCTCGCTACTCAGTTGGGTATCAAGGGGAAAAAACGTTTTACACAAAAAAGTAAGCTCAAAAAAATTGCTAATTTGCTGAACGATTCTCCTTTAGCTAGCTCCACTCAAAAGACAGTTACAAGTGAATCCAATGAGCAATTAGTCGAAACAAATCCCCAATTCACTGAGCTTCTGTCAAGTGTTCCTACAGCAACTACAGATGAGAACAATCCTGCTATCCAAGACAAGTCAACTGAAGTTGATAATCCAATTAGTTCTCAATCTGCAATTAGTCTTGAAATTGTACCCGCTTCATGCCCATTAACAACTACAGCTAAGGGTGAAAATGCAAATCAAGAAAAGTCAACGGAAGTTGATAATCAAATTGATACCCAACCTGTAATTATCACTGAATCCAAAAAGTATGCAAATAAAAAACGAGGAGTCAAAAGAAAAAGATGTAGCGGGCAGCTACAACTAGATCCCTTTCTCAAGAAAAGACAATGAGCCCAGTGAAACCTTACCCCCCTCCTGTGATATTCTTTCAATTTCCATTTGTCCAATCAGAGGATTTTTAATTTTTCATTATTGTATGTATAAATATCAAGTCGGTGTAAGAGTCTGATGAGAACCGGTGAGATAAAAGCTTTATTACTCATTATTCACTCGTCTTCAAAATCCTCCTTCAAAATGAATATTTCTACTAATTCAGATAAAAATATAATTATTTATTTACTAGGACCTGATGGAAATCCTGAGCTAGTTGATTATATTTAAAAAAATTCTATTGGAACTATCTATTTGGCACGTTGGATTATTACTGCAAGCAGAACTCTACGTCTATACGTTTCAAGGACTGTACCCGAAGTTAGTCTGTTAACGCTAGTAAAATTTGTGATGGTAGTCTACGTTCCATCTTGGTTTGAGACTAAGCACAAGAAAAGTGTTGTTGAGGCAGGAATTATTTATAGGAAAACCTGAATGAAATATCTTTTACTCAACTACGTGACTTTTTAAGTGTTTGAGTTTAAATTCAAAGTTGTATGAGAAGTTCCAACCAATGAAAATTTCAACTCTCAAAATATCAACTTCGTTAATTCTTTTTAAATTAGTACCAAACCTCCGAATGATTACAAAATAGTTATTTAAAACAAATATTTTGTTTACTTTTGCAATTTTTGCGTTCTTTAAAGTTTATTGAATTCAGTTGAAAATGGAGAAATGATAAAGGACAGAGCTGCCGGGTTCCACGTCATATGGTTAAATTTTAACCTATTTTGTAAAGGAAAAGTAGGTCGTTTACTTTTTGGAACGAGAGAGAATGGGGTAAACAAAAATTCTAAAAGACATGAAATAATTTTTTAATATGCGAAATTGATTATATGGTTTTATGAAAACCATTTGTAAATTTATGAAATTGGAAACTTCAGTTTATGAAATTGAACCGAGAAATAACACAAATATTTTACAATAAAAAGTATACTACCAAAACGATTTGTAAATTTATGAAATTCATAACCCTTGAGTACGCAAACGATTTCAAGATATTTTTATTTGATGAATGAATCTATCGTACATACGAAAACGATTTTAAAATTTACAACACTCTATTGAAATTTTACGGAATTGAAAAAAAAATCTTTTTCTTCGGAAAAACATGAAAAATCTGTTTTAATAATAATAAAAAAGGCCAATTAGATGTGGAAATTAAAAAAAATTCAATCTGACCAAAATTAGGTATTTTTACGAATTTCGAAAATGTACCAAATTTCCACTTTTTCAACTTTTGAGCTAAAAATTTGTATCGATTTTAAAGAATTAAAGCTGTTAAATACAGATATTCGAGATCAGCATAAGACAAAGAATTTGATTTCGGCTGCAGAAAATCACAGAAATTCATCATTATTGTGGGAATCGAACCATTTGAATTTATTGACTATCAGTGATAAATTATCACGATAGGGAATGATCCAAAATTTAAAAGTTCAACTTTTTTTTGAAAACAGTTGACTCTCTACCTTTCTACAGCCCAATTCAAATTCTTTGTCTCATCCTGATCTCGAATATCTGCATTTAACAGCTTTAATTCTTTAAATCGATACAAATATTTAGCTCAAAAGTTGAAAAAGAGGAAATTTGGTACATTTTTGAAATTCGTAAAAAAATGTACTAAAAAAACGGCCTAATTTTGGTCAGATTGAATTTTTTCAAATATTTCCACATTTAATTGGCTTATTATATTATGAAATTCGAAAAATAAATTTTTCATGTTTTTCCGAAGAAAAATATTGAGTTTTTTGTATAAAAGTAAATTCTCATCGTCATGTCAACTAGCTCCATATCATTAAAAATTTCTACAACACTCCAACTTTAGTTGGTTTTATCTCAAAATGAATTCGGGTGCTAATAAGACACATAAATGAAATATAAACAAAATATCAACCAAGTTAAATTTATTCAATTTAAAGTTCACATTCATGACTTCAATTAGTATGGCTTCAACTGCT
Organism: Gyrodactylus bullatarudis; assembly: GCA_012064415.1. Classification (NCBI taxonomy): domain Eukaryota; kingdom Metazoa; phylum Platyhelminthes; class Monogenea; order Gyrodactylidea; family Gyrodactylidae; genus Gyrodactylus; species Gyrodactylus bullatarudis. Next base: position 184,745 of record SSNU01000188.1, on the reverse strand, counting down.
CGATCTACGGCCTTTGCTGCCACTCTTTGATCTACTTTTTCTGCTACCACTCTTTGATCTACTTTTTCTGCTACCACTCCTTGATCTACTTTTTCTGCTACCACTCCTTGATCTACTTTTTCTGCTACCACTCCTTGATCTACTTTTTCTGCTACCACTCCTTGATCTACTTTTTCTGCTGCTACTCCTTGATCTACTTTTTCTGCTGCTACTCCTTGATCTACGTTTTAGCATACCACCAATTGATCTTCTTCTTCTGCTGCTACTCCTTGATCTTCTTCTTCTGCTACCACTCCTTGATCTACTTTTTCTGCTGCTACTCCTTGATCCACGTTTTTTGCTAAGACCTTTTGATTTATTTTTATTGCTACGAGGTCTCAGTCTCATTTTATTGCTCAAACCGCTTAATCGTCGTTTTAGGCTACCTGATCTTTTTTTGCCACCACGTTTATTGCTAACAATTCTACTTTTTTTACCACTGCCCTTGGGGTGTGATCGAACGCTAGCTGAACCATTGCCTAATCCTTTGACTTTGGACGATCTACGAACATTTCCTGAGATGCAGAGGACTGCAACAATCAGTAAGAGGACAGAAATTTTCAACATCTTTTACCTGCAATCATGATTTTAAAATGTAAAATCACTGTTCTTCAGGAAATATTTCTATTTTAAACTCACGACTTCTTAGAATGAGATATTGATAATTATTGCATAGACATTTATATCAAAAATTTCCCTTATATACTGGTTGAAAAAATAGCAAACATAAAAGGCATTGTTCATGGCAACTCAATTGTGAGCACTTGAGAAATAAGGGAAATTTTAAAATCAATTGGACCAAATTTAAATAAAATGAATTTTTGTCAAGAGCTTATGCGTCCTATAAAAAATTCCTAGGAAAAAAACATTATTATTCATATGGTATAGCAGGGCTATGGCATTTTCTGTTATTACATATAGTAATTAACGTGCAGACAGTATAGCATAATGCAATTATTCATTTCTTTTTTTTATTCGTATAACTACCTTATAGTAGAAAGTCGATTAAAAAAGATTTTTTAAAACAGACACTTAAAGACAGTTTCTCAAGTTAGAATTTAATTTTTATCAAGTAGAATAGTAAGGAAAAAACCGCAAATTTATCTAGCAATGTTAGAAATCAGAATTTTATATTTTTCAAATGAAGAAATGGGAACAAGCAACATATCAAAATTCGCAAATTTACTGTCCTAATTATCAAAAGTTCTGTTTGTTCCACTGGTAGAATAATGGGCTATGCTGTGTTAATAGGTGATGTTCACCAGCATCATATAACATTTGAATTTAATTCACTCCCTCACTCGGACACCATATGCCAACATAATGATTGAATATCGAAAATTTTCATTTGGTTTAAATTTCAAAACAAATATTTGCCCATTTCAAACATTAACTCGATTAATATTCTTATTTAAGAAACTCTTTTGACTCAGATGTTTTCTTACTATAAAGGGCATTATGTCTAATAGACTATAAAAAACATGATGAAAGTTTGAGAATGAGAGTCTTGGACCTGTATTTTATTCATTAACACCTACTTAATACCAACAAAGAGTTAAATTCTAGTGTGGTTTTGACGCTTCGTACATAGGAAGAACGATTGGGAAAATTGTCTACATAAGGATACCGCGGTTACTAGACATCTTAAGCAGGTAAACCAATAAGCTTCAATTTTAAATTTTTCAATGTTATGCAAAAACCCTGGAGATGACAGGATAGATGTACGGGTGAAGGAGAAATTCTTTGTCAATCAAGTTCTAGTCTACATTGCTTGCTCCCTGCTCCTAATTATTTAAATCAAATTGAAAAAGTATAAAGATCATTCGAAAGCACTCTTGATCTCTTAGAAATCTAGACAGTTCAAAATTCAGAAATTTCGAAATTGTTTAATTCCTGGAGAAATTCTTCTCGCATACAGATGAACGGACACTGTGAGATAAATTATTTCATAATTGATAAGTGATATTTTCATAAAACGACACTCTTATTGAAAGAAGTTTTATTTATTTTCTTAACTAGTGTGTTTAAGAAAACAATTTGTTATTTCATCAACTTTGTTGGTTGCTATTGATGTATAATTGGTGTACAATCGAACCACATAATCAACACCATAGCAACAAGAAATGTTCCATTGATAATGAGAGATTTGCATCTCTTAAGAACCTCTTAGTATCACTCTGAAAAAGAGAAAGCAAATAAATAATCGAATTTCACATTTTCAACCCCTACACAATAGATGGCCCGATGAAAATGCAAGCAATACTTGTGAAACAGTTACTTCTCCACCAGTTTTGGTGCTTGAGAAAGCACACACCCTGTTTTTGACTGTTGAAACAGTTTTTTCTTATTATAGTCATACTTTGAAGTAGGTCAATTATTTAGAAAAATTATCTTTCGGACAATTTTTTTTTATTTTGGTCTCATTCTGTAAAGAAATTTCTCCTGATTCGAACTGTACCACTAAACCCTATTAAACTCGTTCGTGTAGTGTGAAAAAAAATTAAAAATAAAATCAGAATTTTGAATAGAGAAATTAATTCGTCATCTTGACTTGTACATTTTTGATAATTACACCCTTTAATTATAGTAATATATTCTTAAAGAAAGGTGATGCCAGGTTTGTTAAAAGAATAGCGCTTTATTTCGTGGCACACTCATCAGCTTTTAAATGCCAGATTTATACATGTTGTAGCTAATTCGTACTGAATAACTAATTCATACTTGAGTTCGTATTAGCTAAGGATTTTTAGCTAAAACGTACTGAAAGGGCAGAGGGGAATACACCGCATATATCTGGTGTATGCAAAAAAATTTCAGTGCGTTTTAGCTAAACTATTTATTAATTTCTTTAACCCTTAATTGCTCTGAGTAAATCCTATAAACCTTGGTAAATGCTTCGTTAGCCCCTGATTTGAAAGGGAATCTAATGTTCTCTTAGAATAAGCAAAGAAAGAAGCTATATCATTCGCTGGAAACGCACTATATTCAGTCCAAGATAGTTTTTTGAAGAAATAATGTTTTCAAAATATCCTAATTTTGCGGATTTATTTATTAATAGTAAAAATTTAGTTAAAATTTATTCAAAATTGGTTTAAAAATAATCTATTAATTTTTGAATGAATTATTGAAACAAGTTTTAAATGCAATTCTCTTTGGTTTTTTTTTAAACTTATTTCAATTTTTCATTCAAAAATTAATAGATTATTTTTAAACCAATTTTGAATAAATTTTAACTAAATTTTTACTATTAATAAATAAATCCGCAAAATTAGGATATTTTGAAAACATTATTTCTTCAAAAACTATCTTGGACTGAATATAGTGCGTTTCCAGCGAACATTAGATTCCCTTTCAAATCAGGGGCTAACGAAGCATTTACCAAGGTTTATAGGATTTACTCAGAGCAATTAAGGGTTAAAGAAATTAATAAATAGTTTAGCTAAAACGCACTGAAATTTTTTTGCATACACCAGATATATGCGGTGTATTCCCCTCTGCCCTTTCAGTACGTTTTAGCTAAAAATCCTTAGCTAATACGAACTCAAGTATGAATTAGCTATTCAGTACGAATTAGCTACAACATATACAAAAATTACAAGGAATGATGAAAATTGATCTGATTAGTCTTTTTGTTCTTTTTTTTCAAACTATAGTAATATAATTTTTTTGAGATTGCGACAACATGTCGATAAATATAAGATAAAATAATGTAAGTATGAGTGTTAATAATGATTAAAGTTAATATTTGAAAAATCATAAAATCAAAAAGCAAGATTTAAAATCTTTCAGAAGAATCAGTCTTAACTGCACACTATTGATAGCAAGGTGTTCAAGCATTTTATTATTTATCACACAGTCTCGTCAACAGAGGACGTATGAAGTTTAGAGTAAAGATTAACCAAAATTTATGATGATTTTTAAAATATCAAATAGTTTGTTAGTTTAGAACGAGGCTTTAATAAGAAATTGAACAAGAAATAATTTTTCTTCAATCCTGATCGCTTACATTCTATGGTCTCAGTTTTCATTCAGGATGAAGGTCCAAGGTCCAAGGATGAGGTCGAACTTTTATTTCAACCTGCTATAAACATCTATTCTGTTTACGTTTATTTTATAAAAATGATTAATTTTAATTTAATAAAATGTATAATTTCAAAGAAAAAAAAATCAGATATGTTGATGACACTTTTATTTTGATGAAACCAAATGTATCAGCAGATGAATTTCTCTTAAAGATGAACGCGTGTCATCAAAACATTAAGTTCACTATGGAAAAAGAATCTAATGGTACTTTGAGTTTTTTAGATGTTAAACTGACTAAAAAAGATGATGGATCAATCCTAAGAAATATTTTCAAGAAGAAGACTGACAATGGTAAATATCTTCATTATGCCAGTTTCAGTCCTATTTCGCATAAAGTTAGCTTAGTGATTGGTCTAGGGAAAAGGATAAGAAGAATAGCCAGTCCGGAGGAATGGCCTAATGAAATAGCGAATTCAAAGTTGTGTCTGATCGAGAATGGTTATCCTAAGAAATTTGTAGACAAATTCATCAATATTTCAGATAATAGGGATGAAGATGTAAATACAGATGAAATTGAGAAAACTAAGATTTTCATGAGATCCTGGTGATGACAGCATAGATGTATGGGTCAAAGAGAAATTCTTTATTAATCTTTACAAATCCAATCTATGTGTTCAAAAAAGCCTATTCTTATAACCTTCAACTCCCCTGGCCTATGTGAGCTTTTTCACTTTTCTCTCCACTGTTGCTATTTATTGGAGAGTTTTGGTGTTTTTTTCAGCTTATATATTACATTCTAATTTTATTCATCTTTTACTATTTCTTTCATTATTTGTAAATTATTACCTTTAATGAATCTTTTAACTTTTATCATTTTTAAAGCAATGCCACTGATGATGCTTTAAGAAATACGTATATGGTTTTAAATATATCTCTTTCTTACATATTTCCAAATTATGAATTTAAGTGGATACTCGGACGTTTTTGAAAAACAACGTGAATTACTCATTCATAACATTCTTCTTTCTCAAAGAGCTTATTTTTTGGGTAGTTTACGGGTTGTAGATGACTTTAAGTCGGTTTTAATAGAAAGCCAGTAGCAGGTTTTTTATTCCTCGTCATATACTCTTCCTTTTTTCTCATTCTACAGCCACGATTAACCTTAGTAATTCAAAATTAAAAATTGATTTATTAAATTCCAATGTGACTGTGGAGCTGGATATATAGGTTGTACAATTAGGAAATTATCAGCTAGAGGGAACGAAGAAAGATTCGAGAAGTAGGCATAGGATTCTCAGATAATTCAAATACGGATCCGTCTGAAAAAAATCCGGAAAGTTTCCGAAAATAAAATTATTTTAAAAAATATTAGTTTTCGATAATCTTTCATAATATTTATATTTTTTGAAAGGGTTATTCAAATTAAAATTCAAGACATTTGGTACCACCTTCTTCTTCGCAAGAACCATCTCTAAGGGTACCTAGGGTCTTCATTGGACCTATTTATCGTTCTTTAAGCTTTGATGATAATAGATCAAGGATTAGTGTTGTCAACCTACCAGAAAGATAACTTGCTTAGACATTTTAAAATTTAACTCTAGACAAGAATTGTTACATGATTTCTATACAATAACACAAATCAGAATTTATTTTATAAATATGTTTTTGTTTATATCTGAACTTCAAATTGTGGCGAAGGTATCTTAGACAGAAAGGGCATAAAACATCTATTTTATACAAAAATGTAGAGGATGACAGTACCAAACTTATGTGTCCATATAAACTATTCCTATAATCTTCAATGTTTTGGTGTTTTTTCAGCTTACATTTTATTATTATTTTCTTTGACTTTTCCTATTTCTTTCAAAACTTGTAAACTATCATCTTTTAATAGACATGGATGAAATTTCGTAAAACTGATGAAACCGCCTGTAATTTTGTTTAAATAATCTTGGAGCTATTTCTAAATTATTCCACCATGTCTGGCTGAGTCAACTCTTTAAATGATTCTTGTATCATATAAGCAAAGTTTCGGAAATTTTCAAATTTTGAACGTATTTTATTTTAATTTTTGTTAATTATATTCGATTTTATTAACTTTATGCAGATATAAATATTTTTTTTTATTAAATAGTTTTTCATATCTTGGATTTTGAATGTAAAAGATTAAGACATTTTTAATGAAAATATAAATCAAGAGAATATTAAGAACGTTCAAAATTTGAAAATTTCCGAAACTTTGCTTATATGATACAAGAATCATTTAAAGAGTTGACTCAGCCAGACATGGTGGAATGATTTAGAAATAGCTCCAAGATTATTTAAACAAAATTACAGGCCGTTTTTATCAGTTTTACGAAATTTCATCCAAGTCTAATCTTTAATGATATCATTTAACTTATATCATTATTGAAGAGATCACTGATGATCCCTTAAGGTTTAAATACTTACATCTTTTTTTCTATAGTTCTCCTAATAAGAGGATTTTCGAGCGTATTTGATAATTTACGTGAATATTTTGAATCATAAAAATTAATCAATTCCACCAAAGAGTTTCTAGTTAAATGAGTTGCATTACTACGACTGAATTAGGCTTTAGGCGAAAAAAAAACGAATAAAAAAGTAAGATAGAAATGATACTTCTCTCGAAATATGATAGGTTTAATCAGAACCCATGGAGACAGATCATGTTAAAAAACATGTGTTCCTTTAGTTTCATTCGATGTTTTTATTCAAACTACTCGTTAGTTAGGACATGTTGACAAGAGATTTATCCACAAGCCTTGGATTTCTTCAAATATTGGTGAAACTATGCTAATTTGATTATTGAGATTAATTTACTGGGAACTTTGAGGATTTCCATTACACATTGCAATAAAATAGAAACTTGATGAAACTAAAAAAAATTTGATTTTATCCAGGAATTAAATTTTTCTTCCCTGACAAGGTTAGCTAAAATCTAAAAAATTAATTTTCAAGACTTTTTTATGTAAAACATAATAAAAAAACCTTGTTTAACGGTTTAAAGATAATTTGGATTAAATATATAGGAAACTTATGATTAGGGCCAAGAATATCCTAGATTTTTAAGTCCTAAATTTCCATTGATATGAATAAAATCTACTGATCTTGGTAAGGGCTAAGGAGTGGCTTTTCATCTAACGGTCGAATATAGCCAAATATACAAGTTGCTATTTATTGGAGAATTTTGGTGTTTTTTTCATGTTATTCTAAATTTATTCATCTTTCATTTGTAAATTATTACCTTGAATGAACCTTTTAACTTTTATCATTTTTAAAGCAATACCACTGATGATGCTTTAAGAAATACGCATATGGTTTTTAATATATATCTCCTTCTTATATAATTCCAAATTATGAACTTAAGTGGATAAGAATATATGTTACCGTTAATCTTGATACTCTTGATAGTCTTAAGACTAACGGAATGGCTAGTTACTCGGTAACAAGATTAACTAGAATCTTTGATAGTCTTAAGACTATCAGGTAATCTTAAGACTAACGGAATAGTTTGATAAACTTGTTACCAGGTTTCAAGATTAACAAGATATTCAGCTATAAAATATAGTTTGTTGATCTTGATTCTCGGTAATAAGATTGGCTGACTGAAATAAATTTGAATTAAATAAGGCTATGAAGATTTTTCATCAAACAATCCAATTGTCTAGGGTCTGAAATTAAGACTTCTTATACGAAACTCATGCATTCCAGAGAATAAGACGTATCAAGTGTTGAAATTCAGCCAACAGTATTAATTTTACGTAAGGATTTTATCTCAATGGTTCGTCAAATTTGTTACCCAGTTTCAGGAATAACTTAGTGATCTTACTATAAATTTCTTCTCATCACGTATTTTCATTTGTTGATTCACGTCTATTCTTTAAATGAGGAATATTAGAAGTACTATTTTTTACTATTTAAAGCCATCTGGACCTTTTCTGATAATATGCCGAAATTCATATTTCGATATCAAACTTATTATTCTTGAAGCCTGGTAACAAGTTTTACGAGCTATTCAGCTAAAATTTTATAAAAAGTTCCAATTAAGGACCTTACAATGTTGGATTGTTTTCTTAATCTTTGATATTTTTTTTGAAAAATTTATTTCAGTCAGCCAATCTTATTACCGAGAATCAATATTAACATACTATATTTTATGGCTGAATATCTTGTTAATCTTGAAACCTGGTAACAAGTTTATCAAACTATTCCGTTAGTCTTAAGATTACCTGATAGTCTTAAGACTATCAAGAGTAACAAGATTATACATGTGTTTTCACAATTATAAAAAGATAAGTTTAAAAGAAATTTTCTGAGTCTGCTTATTACTTTAGGCTATTCGGCTTATTTGACTGAGCTCAAATATAGGACGGCCATCTAGCCAGGAGAGCCAAATTTTCTGTGAAACCAGTGTGACGAGTTAATGCGAATTTTAATTAAGAGCGTCTTACACCATTCTTGGTGTCATAAAGGTTTTCAAATAGATAAATTTAAACACAAAAAAAAATTGAAATAAGTTCATGCTGTATCTACAAGAGTTAAAATCTGAAACTTTAAATTTTCAAATGAATAACCACGACGAGTCTAATGAATTAGATTCCAGAATCCCTGAGAGTCTGCATACTCACTGATTTTTGCCCAGGGAGGGTTTTCAAATTCACTATACCATATATATTAAATTTAATATTAATGGATATATTTTAAAAAATTCATCAAATTCAACCTATTTTTTGTGTTCGACTGGGTATCTATTAAACCAAAATTTTTCATAGTTAAATGGCCTAATAATTTTGTGGCACTACCTATGATAAAATTCTCGCCTTACAAGCTCTATAATATTGATTCATTTCCGTGGCCTAGGAATTTAAAATGCCATATACATACTAGGATTATTCTTGAGGCCTTTGATTTAATTTTCATTATTTCAAAGCCATATTTTTTTCAGTGAGATTAAGGAATTATTCTTCCCATATTATCTAATTCAATAAGACTTAATTTATACTTCTTACTGGTACCGTGATTATTTTTTTTCAAATTATTTTTACAAGGGATTGTTTTATTACTATTTAAATAATTCTTGTTTGTTAAAATAATGCTTGCAACAACAATAGAATCTCGTGTGAAGTAACTCTAAAGAGTCAAATCCTCAATCAAATATACGACTTAGCTGATGTATTCATTTCATATTCACAGTCATAAAAGCTGTATTGAATACCTGATCTGAATGTATCTGTTCTTAGCGGAATGATAAAAAAAGACAGGGTTGGGTTGGAATGTGTGAAAAGTGTCCTTGATTTTATTATAATTTAATTAAACCTTTAGTATTCATGTTAATTAACTCAATTTACAAGATTTAGATTTGCATATTCTGGAAAGAAAATTTATGTTCTCTTTACTGTCTGGTCAAAAGAGGAGACATTTATAAAAATATCTCCTATACATTTGTCATTTGAAGGGTCTTGAAAGCCTATCTCAGTGAATATCTATTAAAGAAACATCATTTAGTTTTTTCATAAAAACCGAACGAGTTCTTATTAGGATATTCGATTAAACTTTTCAGATTTACCTCCAACACTAGGCTAGAGTGAATTTTTTTTTCTCCGAACAACTCACGAGAGGACTTTCTTTTCTGATAAATTTTAGTACTCAGATCATGTTTTGCATAATTTTAAAGCGTGAAAGTCATTCTCCATTATGTCATTGCCCATTTTTCCCACAATCTCCCACGGACATGATAAAATAATGAAATCAACCATGAAGCCCCTTTTGATGACAAGATTATTATTTTTTGAAGATAAAAAGTAAGAAACTCATTGAATGATCAAGATATTCCGGATTTTAGTGATTGCGCAGTAAAAATTCATTGAAAATTGAGCGGTGATTTGAAAAATTTTGGATTTTTACAACCGAATGACATAATGGAGAATCATTTTCGACACATTCTTCAATACAAAGTAATGCTTAGAATTGATAGTTCTATCAGAAAAATCGGTCCTAATATGAGGTTTAAAATTTCACCCAAGCCTATCCAACACTAACCCATCGAAGATGTTCTACTCCCAAAGCCAATTTGATTGCAATCAAAAACTCTTTCAAGACCATGTTTCATCCTTATAATTATAAACCATCAAAAGATTTACTTTTTATTTGTATTCACCATTGGTATTTTGTTTAAATTTCTTGTTTTCAATATAGATTTTATTCGAACAAAAAAGCTTGTTAATTTTTTCTTCAAAGGATAATATGATTGGAATTAACAGTGACGCTTCAATTTCAAATTTTGCATAAAATTAATTCATTTTGAAACAAAAGTAAATTTACATTTAATTTTCGATTAAATTCCAGAAATTTTATTTCCACAGTGAATAATGAGGAAACATAAATTTGTACCAATTCATTTTTTATGTTTTTTTTTCATTTTAATAAAGATTAAAGGGATACACACACTCAAGCCTTAAGCTTTTCTCTGCCCAGCATATGAGAGAAGAAGTAGGTAGGTAGGCTGAATTAATTCTCAAATAAAAAGCATAACATCTTTTGTAAATATTGAACCTTTTTTATGGCTATTTTCTCACTTTCTTTCATTATAATGTAGGGCCATTGAAAAAAAGGACAAAGTGGTTAGAGAGAAGAGAAGAGACAAAATGTTTGAAACAAACAAGTGTGTGACTGTATGAAAATCACTTTTTAATGGGACTTTATGTGAGCTTTTTGCCCTAATTTTTTTATGTTTATCTTCTTTTTATTTTAATAGGGGAAAAATTGTCTTGTTTCCCTTGACAAATATTCAAGGCCTTTCAAAGCTTTTGAAAATGTTAATTTGCACTCAATCCCTCGAATTTATAATTAAACTCGGGACAAAACAAACGCATGATTTCAACTAATGCTGGTCCAGTTATGTTGAAATGTTTTTCAGTCAACAGATTTTGAGCAAAAGAGTGTAAGAATGATCGCAGTTAGGGTTCTTCGGAATCAGAAAGATTTCCGAATCAACACAATTTGAGTTGACAATATCCAAGTAAGCTATGTCATGGTTAATTATCATTATAATGATTATAATAATTATTATAACTTGTATAGAAACACACGCATTAAACAAACTCACCCTTATTATTATTTCGGTGCCGATGGACATAAATGTCCATTTTCCAATTTTTTTGAACCTTCATAACTGTACCAGTTTGATAGGTTTCTGGATCAATTAAAGTTTAAATTGAAGCCCACAATGTGAACTTGCAATATTTTTGGCCAAATAACTTGGTATCTTCATAGCTAAATTTTGGTTTTATAAAAATTGTGAAATAGTCTCGGCACCGAAAGGCTAATAAACTTGACTAATGACCAAGCCAGAAGAATCGAAAGAATCAAAGTAGATTTTTTTATTCTCTTTTTCCCGAACTCAATTCATACTATGCTCGCATCTCGTCGTCTGGCTTCAATCTCTGGGCTCCCCATGGGTCCGCCGTTATGCATTCATCAAAAAAATTCTCTGAATTAAAATTGAACGATCCTATAATCTGAGAAATATTACTTATGAAATTAACTATTTACTCACTACTTATAATAAACTTTACGAGAAATACGACTTGTCAAATTGTGGCAACCTCAACTCCATAAAAAGTATTACTAAACATATCCGATCTAAAATTGACTAATCCCAATCTCTCCTATATCCAGATCTTCATCGAGTAGAATTAACCAGGTGATTTTCGATTTAATTTTTTCATATCAACTGCCAATACTATTTCAACGGCAATCAAAAAACTCATTCATGATTTATGTATCTTCCTTGTCTTAAAACAAGATCTACTATTTGCATTATATCCTATTATTATTTTGTAAAATAGGCTAGGGTGAAATTTTTTTTTCTCCGAACAACTCACGAGAGGACTGACTTTTTTGATAAATTTTAGTACTCAGATCATTTTTTTGTTAGACAAATTTATTTTTGAAAAGATCATGTTTTGAGTATTTTTAAAGCGAGAAAGTCTGCATTATGTCATTGCCCATTTTTCCCACAATCTCCCACGGACATGATAAAACAACGAAATTGACCATGAAGCCCCTTTTGATGACAAGATTGCTATTTTTGAAGATAAAACTTAAGGAGTTTATTAAATGTCCAAGATAGTTTTTTTGTTAGAAAAAAATCTTATATTGAATCGAAAATATAAATACAAATTATAACGAAATCTGCTTGTACAAATAGAAATAAAATACAATAAATGAAATGGATAGATTGATCTGTACAATTATAAAAAGATAAAATGTCAAGTCATAAATAAGGTAAAGGCTCTCGAGTTGTAAATATTTGAGCAAATAGGAAAGCCTGGGAACTAGAGTCTGCAAGAAATTCGAAAATCAACTGGTTAATGAAGATAAGAATAAAGCAAAGACTTAGAGTAATCGATTTTATAAATATCAAAATCCAGTTTGGTCTTCGAAATAATACTCAGATTCATTTAGTTATTTGACTGTTTCATCTCGACCTAATCTATATTATATTATAGTTTCTATTGTAACCTTATATGAAGAACTATTTATATCCATATTTACCTATGTTGTACATGTCAATAAAATCCATTCATTTTATTGGTAGTGTGTACCTCAAGAAATCGATTGATCAATTCGTTTTTTTTTCGATTCTCATGAGAAAACCCTCATTAAAACTCGTATAACTGGACATAATTACAAGGAAATTATGCAAATTAATCGATAGATCAAAACAATTATGATTGAAAAATACTCAGATCTAATTAAGTGACAACGTGCCTGTCATGATCAAGATTATACAATTCTAATCTTAATTGGTGTCTTTCTTTCCCAATGGAAAACGTTTAGTCCTTCTTCAATTAATTTGATGGTAATTACATTTAAACAAAGATTCTAAACAAAAGCTTAACAATGTTTAATTTTACTAGAAATCCCTTTGATTGATTAAGATATGTTGGCCAAAGCGACTCTGAAAACTTCTGCAGACTTTTTTTCTGGATTCAAAACATTCTATAGAGTGTTAATGGAAGAAAAGAACACTAAACCATCAAAAGATTATTTACAAAATAATTGACTTTTCAAACTCAATTTTAAAACAGAATTTAATTAGACCTGTTAATTAGACCTTCAATATTCGATAAAAATTTACGTTAGTTTTTGGCAAATTTATTTATAATTTTAACTGATGAATCAACTAATTTTTTATTCCTGAACCCCTTTCGTGATCGACTGATACTGCTGACATGTATCGAGTTGATGGTACTCGACTATCTCAGTACCAAGACGCCTGAAAGAGACTTTGCAGGCTGGTTATATTTAAATTAAAATACACTTTTACTAATATTCATTTGAGATTTCATATTCCACAATGGATAAAAAAATTATACTATCAAGTTGGTGTACAGCCTTCCCTCAAATAAATCAATGGCTATCCAGATTAACGGGACTAAAATCAAGGAGTCTGCAGAATTCCTAGAGCTTATAGATTTTCTGTGATTAGCTTATAAGGGAAAATCAGTATTCAGCTATTCAGAAGATTTATTCAACAAACTAAATGAGTTTTAGATAAAATAGAAAAGTCTGATTTGGACCTAATAATTTCAATATTAAAGGATATAAACGCAGAATTGATACTTGCAGAAAAAAACTCTGCTTTTTTTCATGAATAGATAAAACCATACATAAAAAACAAAGGGTATATTATGTATGCAATATTAAAGGGTGATAGGAATACATCCTTCAGTATTCTATAGAGAAATGAGTGAGTGGTGGGGTAGATGGCAAATCATCCGATTGGCTCATATGACAACAGCCAATCAGAATAGATTGAAGGGATTCTGTTTATATACGATGCCGAATTGACGTTGAAAATTAAATCAAAATCCAATTCTCTACCCGTGGAAAATGAATATGCAATTACAAACTGACAACATTGGAAGCTACCAAGAAGGATTACGTAAACCAAAGTGTGCAAGATGCAGGAATCACGGCCAGATAGCCTGGGTTAAGGGCCACAAAAGATACTGTCCTTATAGATTATGTAGATGTGATCAGTGTATCTTGGTTTACCAACGCCAAAAGGTAATGGCCGCCCAGGTTGCCCTGAAGAGAAAACAGGCCTCCGAAGAGACTCAACTAATCAAGAAACACTTTGACAGAGAACTGAACTACAACGATGATGCTTCAGAACAACAGACAACACAAGAATCTTTTCAATTTTTCCAGCCCCAGCTTCAAAGTACTGAGATTCATGTTTGAGAAATACTTCTTTTCATAGACCTATTTTGTTGTCAAATCAATGTTTAACATTTGCATGTTTGTCAGACTTGACCCTTGATCTCAATAATTATTTCTTGTACTTTTTGTAGATCCAAGCAAGAAGAAGCGACTAGCCTTTTCTGTCGAGAGTATCCTTCAGGACAGTTTCACCTCGAATTCTGACCAGAATGCAACTGATTTGACGTATACCAGCTCGAATACTACCTCATCAATCGACTCTAATCGTGTCAGGTTTAGTGAATCTAGCGCATTCCTATCTCAGGAAGATGAAATCGAGAGTAAGTCATAGATCAGGATAATTTTGAAATGAAACCTCAATAATTTCTAACTTTTAGATGTTGAAAATTCAAGGATATTGAATCCCATTGATATTGGAAAGTCCCTATTCCATATTTCCGGATTCACTGAACATAACTTTATTCATCAAATGTATCTCAATCAAACCGATAATGCAGTCCCCCAGGAAAATAACTTCTTCTGATATGACCCATGGCCGAGAGATGTCCTTAGTTTATCAATATTGTACATATTTTTGAGAAGATTTTGTATTTATGAATATACTGATTTTATTATCAAGAACAATCGAATTTTCCTAAATAGATTATTTCACACAGTTAGCAGACAGGCGCACTGACAAAAATTAGGCCAAAAAATTCAGAAATTTTGGGTCAATTTCTCTCAGAATTGTTGGATTTCTTCGAACTTATATGACCAATTTTGAATAATTTATCTGATGATGACCCCAAATATCGGAATTAAAATCACTTTAATTGCTTGAATTAAACAAAAATTCGAAAAATGGCTCATTTTATCATGGGATTCATAATAAAAATTTTTTTCCTAACTTTCCAGAGAATAATAGCTTCATATTTAGGTGTTTCAAACACTTGAAAGATCTGAAAAGAGTTTAGTAGCATGCCGGTCTCAGTTGATTGTTAGAAAGTCACGTAAATTAATTTCCCTCATTTCAACTACTCAGACCGCTCGAATATTTTCGACATTTCACCTCCAATAGCTATGCAATACAGCATGGTTTAAAGCTTGGTGCATTGACTTGTGATTATAGATTCAATGAATTTTATTTATATCTAAAGCTATAAAAACCAATAAAATGTTTTCTCAACTTCAATTTTCTCAAGAATAGAGTTTAAGCCTCCTGATTTCCTTAGAAGATGACCTTTTTGAAAGGTGTTAACACATTACTTTTTTATGACATTCATTGACTAAATAGTCAAGGTTATCTGTTCTACACGAGGCAACTTTGGGTAATAAAAATTTCTTGCAGAGAGAAGACCAAACAAGGTACATTGTACAATATAAATCCAAAACAACTGTAATCTTTGGAAATGGGCTTTGAGTAAGAGAGTAATTTTATTTAAAAACTTTTCCCTCGACATATATGCCGACTTGAATTGTTAGGGTTTCGTTTATTTTTAAGATGAATAACTTTTTTTTGAAATCGAACATTTTTACTTATATACAGAATTATAAAGATTAATGATTAATTAGGTAATTGTTGGTTTATCAATTATGTTCATTTCATGAAAATTAGATAAATTTGATCAAGTAAAACCTTTTTTGGCGTATTTCATATCAGGAACCATTCTGAAAATAAAAACTCTGCTGGAACCTAGTTAGAACAGTCAATATAAAAGTGACAAATAGTGTGTTATCTATAGATAAAGATTGGAAAAATTATTTTGATAATTCACACACAACAGGGAAGCTAATGTTTGAGATAATGTTAAAATAACAAAGTTGATCAGAAATCTTGCATGTAATCTCTAAACTAAAAGTTTTCTATAGTAACAAATACACGAAAAATAACCAAAGAATGAATTGTTACTGAAAAACAAATATTATCATTAATTTTCTCTTTGACATGAATAATTGATATAAATTGATATAATATAAATCAAAATTGAATTCACACCAAAAATGGAACGCAAGCTCTATTCAGATTCTTTACCTCATGTCCTATCAGTGACAAAGAGCTGTCTTCCTTGCATCCTCTCTGGGTCCAGAGGAGTATCAAGCTCCCTAATCTTTTATAACTCATACATTTTTTTGTTAGACATAGATCTTGAAATTTAAAATTATAGATACATTGAAAAAACTATAAAATAAATCTGATTGTAGAATAAAAAAATAAAGATAATGTTCTAATCGATTATAAAATGTTTTGACGATGAAATTATTCACGTAATTTGTAAAAAACGTCCGAAAATCTGCTTAAAATCATATTTGTAGGTATAGAAAAATAGGTTTTTATTCACTAAATGTACATTTCTTTATGGTTCATCAGTAGTGACACATAAATAATGATAAAAGTTTAAAATTCATTGCGTGTGGGAAAGGGCACACCTGATATTTCAGAGGAAAAATAATATTTTTGTCCTATCAACATACTTAGTAGTAGGTCTATGAGGTATCTCATACATTTTTTAAACCAAAATTTTCACATTTTTGAGATTTTAATTAAATTCTGATCAGAATGGTTATACCTTATTGGTATAAACCATTATTATTTTACAAATTTTGATAGAAGTATAGTAAATGTGGCGTAGTGGTCTCTTACCTCCCATTCGGACCCCTTTACTCTCAAACCCTCCCACACCGGTCACTTTAAACACTCTTTCTCTGTTCTCTTATTTGTACAATCATTAATCTTTATAATTCTTTATATAAATAAAAATGTTAAATTTCAAAAAAAATGTTAAGTTTCAGCTTTTTTGTAAAAATAAAGTTATTAATACAGTAGTTATAAGTAGTTGGGGTCAAATTTTGAATTTCTCAGATAATAATAATTATTAGTGAGAGATTAAGACTCCGAAAATTTTTTGACGAGAAAGGACGAGTTCTGTAATCAATCTCATGTTCTTTTTGGTTAATATGAAGTTTTGATTTTATTTTACAAAATTATGGATACTACATTTATTGTTAATGTATCTGAATGTCAGTTAGAATATGGGCATAAAAACGTGAAAAATACTCTAGAATCTAGAGTCTAGATTGCAACCGTTGAATATGAGAAAGTCTACCTATAAGTAGCTGAAACATGTTAATTTTATTTTAATCCTAGAAAAATTATTGAATAGATTCAAAATTTAATCAAGTTTCTTAAAATTTGATTGAAAATTACAGTTGTCCCTCAGTTTTGGTCCTGCAGAATGAACACACCTCGATTTTTCTTGTTTTTAGTTAAATTTTTTTAAAATCAAGAATACTACTTTAAAGTATACTAACTAATTAAAGTTTTATAAAAACTAAATGAAAAATGTAAAATTTCCGTAAAAAAATAATTTTTCACCAAATCGTAGAGAATTTTGCACTGATCAAATCTGCATATCATATAGCTATTGAATAGATCGAAATCAAACGTATTAATCTCTTAACCCTCGCCCTAGATTTGAAAAATATGTCATAGGAAAATCGATACAAATGGGGTCCTCAAAGACCCCATATCCAGGGCTAGGGTTTATCTTTCTCTCTAACCACAATGAAAATTTGGAATGAAGTAAGAAGATGTTTCAAGAATAAATCTGTACTTATATGCAATAGAATCAAACTGAAATAGTGATCCATATTTGGCATCTTCTTACTTCCTAATTTCTTTTGTTGTCGGCAGCTCAGCTCAAAAACTAATGCATTCAATAGACAAAAATATCCCAAAAAATCATAGCTTTATGCGCAAGTTGAGTCTGTATGCAATACATATATTCGAGGCATTATTCAGTAAATAAAATCAATAAGCAGTACATTTTTTGTTCATTTAATTTTTAACTAATCTAGAAAATTATTTTACTATCTACTTTCAAGTAGTTATGGTAAATTACAATGTTTTTTAAAGATTTTGTCATTGATTATTTCAAATTTAAAAGAAGGAAACTGTGAAAAAAAATTTATGATCTAGGATCCGAATTGGCGCCAAATCTCCATTTTTATTTTTTTGAAAAGGGCGATATTCTCTCAACTTCTATTTAAAATTCAAAAATTGACCTAATTTTTGTCTTATTCTTAACGAACGAATCGAATCAATTCAAATTCAAATGCAGAATATACCTTTCCTCCTAGTTATTCCGAGGAGAATAGTTCTGAGGGTTTTGCAAAAATCCACAAAAGGCATTTGTCACAATTAGCGTTAAGTGAAAAAATTTTCACATTTCTCAATGCACTTTTTTATTTTTCAATTCACAATGCCTCTATTCTCTAAAGAGTAAAGCAAACCTCGCTAGTGAGCTATGCTTCTATTGAACAATGTCAAAATAGAATAACTCATAACGATTACTCCTAATGTGAATTATCATGAATCCTGATTCAATGTGCTACGTGATTTTCCCAAATTGCTATCAATTTGAATTCACTCTTGATAGTTTTAATGGTTATTTTTCAAAATTTCCTAGTTTAGTTCATTAAGACTAGATCAAGAAAAAAACTTATCATTTATATAAGTTAAGCCTCGGAAAATTTCTGATTGAATTTAGTTATGTAAAATAAGCTTTAAATGATTTTAATTTACAGGAGTTTTTTAAAGAAATGCGAATTCTTGAAAATCTATAAATAATTTGCATTAAATAATTAAAGATGGTAATCTGTAGGAGCGAGATCAGGGCTATAGGTAGGATGGTCCAATACATCCACATTGCTCTCAGCGAAGAAATTTTTGACTCATTTCGAGACATGGGGTCGGGCATTATCTTGCAAAAATGTTATGCGGCCAAATCTTGAAAAGTTCTCTCTCAGTTTGCCTTCCATGGTCCTGAAAGATTTGATATACCTTTGACCTGTAATTGTTGTATTAGGCTCAAACAATTCATAATGAATTACGCCTTTTCGACACCAATGAACCGTTAACATTACTTTTTTTGCAAATCGATTAGGTTTAGGTTGGGTTATCTGCTGATTTGGCCTATGCCAGGATCTTTTACGGCTTTGATCCTTTAGAAAGATCCATTTCTCATTCGTCGTCACAATATGTGGTAAGAAGGCATCGTACGTCAGTCTGTGAAAAAGTTTCCCACAGGATTCAATTCTCTTCATTTTCTGTCCGAAAGTGAGCTCATGGGGTACGAATTGGTCGAACGAATTTTTGAAATTCTCACTATGGAGAACACGTACAACCGAAGAGTAAGAGCTATCGAGATCAGCAGCAATAATCACCTCTTGATTTACAGTTGTTGGTCTTCCAGACCTCGGGTCATCCTGAAGTGATGTTCGACCATTTCTAAACAAACTGAACCATCTTTGATTTGTTGAACGAGAAACAATATGCCCTAAAACAGATTCCATCTTCTGATGACCTTTAGAAGCTGATATTCCAAGCATCAAGTTGTAGTTCAGACTCAGATAAATCCATAATTTTTTTTATTGAAAGAATTTCAAAGACTAAGAATAAGAAAAACAAATTCTGCGAAAAATTCTTTATCTAAAAAGGTGTATTCTTTCACAGAATTTTTTATTTAAATTTTAATATTTGAAAAAGAGAAAGTTTGCTTAATACTTTTGAAACAACCTAATATATTTGTTGAGTTATTAATGGTTCTTTAGAAGCGCAAAATGATTACATTCCAAAGACTTGTTATCAAAAATTCTTTCTGTTCACAATGATTGATTTCAGTAAGTTTGCAAACATAATTTTTACAAAATATCACATTAACAGAAATTTCCCAAAGCTTATCATAACTGAAAAATAAAGAATAATCGTTTCCTTGCTTTTCATTTCTCGCCTAAAGTGAAGATCTAATCTTTTTTCATCTCAATCGAGTAAATTTCTCCTTTCACCTGAATCTGTCAGTTTTGGGAAAATTAATATTCTCAGAATATCGCAGTTTTTTTCTATCAAACTCTCGGTAAATCATAGAGTAACAGGATTTATCGATCAACTCGAGATAAATTGCGAGAATTGGATTAAATCTTGACAAAAAATCTAACAAATCTAAACAACAAGTAGAGCATTTTGAAAATCGAGAAGAATTCATTTTATTCCAGTTAAATAGTAATTAAGCCGGCTTCAGACATCTCGAATATACAATATTATCAATATAGAAAACATTCGAATTAAGCCATCAGAGAAATTCATGATTAAACCTGATAGACAATAAGTTGAGAATTTACAAAGGAAGAAAATTAATCTTTCCATAATGAAATATCGAATATCCCTTCATTTAACTCCTTCAAATCTTTGACATTATTTTGTTATTATTTCAGCTCCAAAATCATCATTGACTTTTTCGCCGTCTTTTGGCGCCAGTATTTTCTTCCTGTCCTAGCTAGAAAAATTAACTTTTGGGAATTTGATTATTTGGCCATATTAAACATAAGAATTATATGGTGCCAAAATACTGATAAAGGCCATCTATTTGTATAATTTACAATGTAGATTTTGTCAAAGAATAATTTCCTATCAACTGATCCAAGAAATCAACATCTCCTTTGGTTATTTTATAGTATTCGATCATTTTTGGTTTGTATCCAGTGTCCATCAGTCAGTTTATTGAGGGTAGAGAGCATCAAAGCTGGTTTATTCTATTTTTGGCTATAATGTAGAATTGATATTGGGCCATCGAATATATAGATTCAATTTTACCAGGATCCATATTTGTGGTTTGGAAACGAGGCAGCAGAAATGTACGAATTTTGCAAACTGTGGCAGCCAATGCAGTTTTCTTTTACACCAGATCTAAGGCCAAATTATGGGTCGTAAGAAATTTTTGCAGGTGAAAGGATTTGACTTTTTCTCCTTTTGTTGGAAAATTTCCTTCTTTTCCGAAATACTTTTAGAATTACTCAAAGCCCATACTTTGACAACGTGTTTTTCAGGCTTAGATAGCATGTATACTTTTAAGAGACATCTCCCACGAAAACCTATTAGTTACTCATCTATAGTTACTTGTTCGCAAGGATTATATATTTTTTTCTACTATTTATGAAGAAATCCTGAAATATCCTGATCGGTAAATTGAATAACTCATTTTTTCCGTGATATCCTTTGAGAAAATATACTTTTGAATAATTACAATGTTTTTAGACATGAACCTACTAGCAAAGTGTGGTCATATGGATAATATCGATTGGGATTAACAGGGATACACCTAGGTGTGAGTTCATATGGACGTAGTAAGTACCAGTGACCTCAATTTGCTAGTAGGTTAATTGTCTAAAATATTTCTTTACTTTTTGAGTCACAAAAATCATTTTGTTTCAGTAAAAGTTATATAAAAAATTACTATATAAATAAATAAAATTTTATATTTTAGACTGGAATCACCAAAATCTTTCGATAAGATATTGACTGCTGAGAACATGTGAAAATAATAAGCTTTAGACTTGTATTAGTTGAGCAATGAGAGTATTCTCAGTCACGCAAGCTTCAATCTTAAATTATAATTAATAAATCTCCGTCTCATGTGAAGGATGTCTGGCATGTCATCCAACTTTATTTTAGAATCATTTACATTTTTATTTCATAGTACGCGAAATTTGCTCAAGGGGAGACATATCTGCGTTGATGATTCAAAAATCCCTTAGGAGAAATCAATCTCAATTCAAACTATTATTCAGGTCAATTTTCTGTTTCAATTTGAAAATAAATACACGAGAAGAGAATGATTCGAATTCAATAGTTGAAATGAAGATGAGAACAACTAGAAGCAATCTTATTAAGGAATTACTAAAGAACTTTTCCATTTCCCAAAGTGTTTTTAGGGAAACTATAGCTTCCAAAATTCTGTCAATCATCTCATTCTATGATTTTTATCATTTTCAGTATTATCCTCAGATAAAATATCGTTAAAGTTTGGACTCGTTTGAAAAAAACGTTGTTGAATTTACAACAAAGCGAAACCAGATGGGCTTGATTGACAGTTATTTATTTGGCTGTATTTCTCGTTTTCAAATTTGACTCAATAATATCACATTATCAATTCGAGGGAACGAAAGATACAGCGCTGACCAGGCCTCTTATACAGGTTCGGGATTACGTTTGCGTGAAAGAGAAATTCTTCATAAATTTATACAAATCAGACTTGTGTGTTCTAAAGAACTGTTATTCCTATAATTTCCAATTACCTTAGCCTATGTGAGCTTTTCACTTTTCTCTCCACTGTTGCTATTTATTGGAGAGTTTTGGTGTTTTTGCTGGATTAAAAAAAATTTATAATCTAGAATATTTCATTAAATCATGGCTGTCATATTTGGGAAGGAACATGACGATATTGTTACAAAGAAACAGTAAACTTGGAATGAAACGTAGAAAAATTGTAACAAAAGTAAGGAAGAATTAATTAAAAGGAAAATTTCTTCAGATAAGTGAAAATTTTTTACATTTAAATTTAATTTTCAAGCTGACTGGACAATAGCTGAATTAATCTCTTTGAATAGATTGCTAATATTTCATCCGTAAGTGATTAAAAAGTTGAGGATTCAATTACTTGATTAACTTTATTGAAACAAACTTGGTGATGATTTAAAGGCAAGCCTGTTTCTTAGGATCAAATTTCAGTATCATGATTATTATCAATTTTGATAACATCGAAAATGGTTTCCTTGTCTAATTTTAATCCGAAAATACATCTGTGAATTTTGCTCGCAAAGCTAGTTGACATGAAGATGAGAATTTACTTTTTTTACATGAATCTCGATATTTTTCTTCGATGAGTCAGAAAAAATTTTATTTCCGAATTCCATGATAAAATAAGCTAATAAGCTGTGGAAATTAAAAAACAAAATTCTGAAAAAAATCAATCTGACCAAAATTAGACCGTATTTTAGAATTTCAAAATGCCCCGAATATCCACTTTTTTATCTTTTGAACTCGAAATTTTTATCATTTTAAAAGATTTGAAACAGTTAAACGCAGATATTCGAGATCAGCAATAGACAAAAAATTCGAATTGGGCCGTGGTGGTAGAGAGGAATATACTGTTTTCAAGAAAAAGTCAAACTTTTAATTTTGGATCATTCCCCTTCGTGATATTCAATAAATTCAAAGGGTTCGCTTTTCCACAAAATTTGTGTGAATTTCTGCAGATGAATTTGAATTTTTTGTCTATTGCTGATCTCGAATATCTGCGTTTAACTGTTTCAAATCTTTTAAAATAATAAAAATTTCGAGTTCAAAAGTTAAAAAGTGGATTTTCAAGGAAACGTTTCAAGGAATTTAAAGATAGAGAAACCCTTGTTTTTTGTGTGAATGCAGCCGGAGACAAAAGACCATTTCAAGTTATACATTCTTCGAAAAAGCCAAGATGTTTCGATGACAATGATGCCACTTTCTTGAATTACACTTCTTCCCAAAAAGGTTGGATGACAAAAACAATATTCTCCAAGTATCTTAATTATTAGATCATTCAAATGTGCTTACCGTCGTATTCTTGAAGAAGTGAGACTGACTAGAAATATCCAATTAAGTCGAATTAAGAGTGAGCTGAATCTCAAGGACTGTCTTTACATTGCTAAGGAGGCTTGGGAAAAGGTTGAACCAAAAACCATTGTTAATTGTTTCAGGAATGTGAAATTCATTCATGAAGTTGAAGAGATTAATGCGCCACAAGCTGATAATGAGATCATGATCTTATATGATTTCTTGAAACTTCAGAATAAAATTGGCCTGATGAATCAACTTAAAAAGACAGAAGTTTGGACAAGAAAAAAATTGCCGACATATTCGATTTTATAAAATAAATTCTTTTCAAAAAACTTTGCCCTTTTAAATACCTTAAAATTGGAAGATAGCGTGAAGGACCTTAATGATGTTGAATTTTATCATTCGAGAAATTCACTAAAGAAATTTATTCATGAAAGTTATTTATGAGCTTCGACATCATGTTGTAGAATGATGGAGTGAAAGGAAAAAAAAATTTACAGGATCCTCAAATTTCATTGGTTGATACTAATCTTGAATACTATTGGTCAGATGGGGGTGGACCGAAAGAGGTATAAATAACAATCTGGTTTGTGTAACAAATTCACGAGCCATCATGTGTGTAAATGACTGTATATCTCTTTTATTTTGGTGAAAAGGAATTAGAGCTTCTGATATCTCTAATTCGAAGCGATACGACTCAAACTTTATCTAATTCATAAGTAAAAAAACATGTATTGCAGCCTGTTGAATCTTCTCGTCTTAATACCGTATGCGAGAATTGAAACTCTGACACCCAGAGATTCCTTGACCTATATACCCTTTCACATTAAATTAATAATTATTAATTATAATTAATTATTACAATTGAAACAACAAAATCTCTAATCAATTTAAGAATGTAAATTACATATTTTCATCATGATACTGAAGTATAAATAGTGATTAGGAAATACATACCCCTGATATATACACTGAAATATCTATGCTGAAAGACAGAAATCTTCTTCTCATATCTTTTATCTATCATTGTGAAGATGATTCTGAGGATAACTAAGTAATCACTGAAAAAAATGACCGAGGTAATTAAATTTCCCGATCCTATCACTGTTCATTTGTTTCTGTATTGCATATTCTTTTCTTCTTAATCGAATTTCCACAAAATTCCCATCCTTTCAAAAAATATGGAATGAAACTCCATTTTATCTATGCGCGCGTAAAAATACTAGCTATAATTAATTTCCTCCTAGTAATCCAACGATACAGTTCCACTGTAAATTAAGAATCAGTTGGGGGTTTATTAAATCAAGATTTCCTCTTTGATTCCCGTATACAGATGGCAAATAATCAAAATTAATCTAATCAATACTAAGCTGTAGTTTATAATCTATGCTAAACAAATCTCAAAAATTCAAAATCTAAACTTGTATCGATTAACTGATATTTGATATTAGTAGAGCCTCAAAAAGTATTGAAATTCTCAATTTAACCAGCTATATTCCCTCTGTTCTGAAGATGATTTAAAACAATAAATTCTTCTACTATGGTTCGATCAAAATTAAAATGTGCTTTTTTAGAACATAATGTAAAATACTCATTATGAATACTTAATATGAACTCAATCTATCTTTTTTTAAGAGATGATTTTTATTATATACTTGTTATAACAATTTGCTAAGCTCAAAAATAACCTTGACGATGATAATTTTGTAATTATGTTTTTTAGTTAATTCGAGATAAATTATTTGGAATAATATCTTTAAATCGGAACATTGTTTTTCAAATTTCCAGTTTTAAAAAATTATTTTTTGAATCTCTCAGATAGAAAATCTGAATTCAGTCATAGAAGTTTAGACATGAGTTTTTTAGATGTTAATTTAATAGATGTGGAGAGAAATTTTTCAAAATTTTGAATTCGAGTCGATAAACTTATTGTCTTATGTTATTAATTTGGTCAAATTTATATTTGAGATCGATAAAAATTATGTGAAATTTTTGTCGGATTGAATTTTTTGGAAATCTTTACTATTTCAATACTCTATCACTTAAATAATCAGCATCTTGGTAGGAGTATGAAACGTTAGAGCGGTCAAAATGCTATTCTTAATATGTCGCTAGGATTTTCATGAGAATTACGAAATTAGCATTCAAAGATGCTTCCTCACGAATATAGTTTTGCTATTTTTCGCTATTCAAGATCGAATGCTATTTTTTCTCTAATCAATCAATTGCTATTTTTTTACTATTATTTCTGGGCTTAGCCCTTGCCTTAATCAAAAATTGATCTTTTAACCGAGAGAAATACATTTTCGAAAATCAAAATGAAAATATTCCATGTTCTGACATACAAAAATCCCATTCTCGGCTTCTGATCACAGCATGTGAAATATTTTAACGTTTATTAGAGAGTCCCATCTGTTTGTCTTTATGTTTACTTTAATAAGATGAAGTGGTAGCAAACACACTTGAGTAAAAATTTGATTCAACTTGAAAAGGAATATATCTCTCATAATAATATCTTTATGAGTTTTGAGCAAAAGAAAATTTCTCTAGCCCTTGTTACCAAGGTCGGAATTCACTATTTGAATCTAAATTTTCAGGGGCTGTTACAACGAAAATAAGAAAGATAAATGATGCCATGATTCTTCATTGACTTAAAAAATATTCACACATAAATCTTTTGACATCTTGCGTATATATTCCCTCGAATCAATCTGGTTACAGCTTATTACTATTTGATTAATCAATATATTCGATCATGTTTGTTGCATGATAAATTTGATCGACTTTTAATTCTAATCGGAATTTTTTATAAATCTCATTTACGAATTAAATATTCACGTAAATTTCATAAACTTCCGAGACTCCTCTCAAGTTCGTAATTCAAAATTCAAAAGTCAGAAGAGAATATATTAAATCACTAAATGTACAATAAAAAGCTAATTGATATTAAGTTGCTCACTTTTACCATTTGACGAAAAAATTTCTGACATGAAAGCTGACTAGTACCGTCAAATTATTGACAGTTTCTCCATTTTCGAGAGATTTTGAATTATCGAAATTTCATTGATTTTCAAGTAGTGAAAATGATCAAAAAATCGAAATTCAACTCCCAAACGATAATGTGATTATTCATAAGATCAGATTCAGTTGAATGGATTTTCTTGTCTAATCTTGATCCTGAAAAAACTCTTTCGATCAGCCTCCCACTTTCGAATCAATAAAATTTTTCAGCTCAACGTTCGGAAAAATGGGATTTTGGCGCCAAATGTGATTTTTCATAAAAATAATTTTTTCATTCGCCTGGTAAAAGTGGAAATATATTAATTAATATTCGCAGAGAACTCTTTGTTACTTTTGAGGATTAGATAAATCCAAAATAATTTGGATCCTTTTATACCAAAAAGAAAATTTTCAAAAATTTTATCGTTCTGATACCCATAAATCTCATTTTCCCAAAATTCTTTAAAATTTTCAGAAATTGATCAGGAAATGCCACAAAGGGACTATCAAAATAATTCCCTGATATGGCCTCGATCACTAATTTTTTAAATGTAAGCTGAAAAAAGACCAAAACTCTCCAGTAAATAGCAACAGTAAAGAGAAAAGTGAAAAAGCTCACATAGGCCAAGGTAGTTGAAGATTATAGAACACAGATTAGGTTTAACCCTTTCGTTCCCGATGGACATATATGTCCATTTTCCAATTTTTTGATACTTCATAACTCTATCAGTTTGATAGGTTTCTTGATCAATTAAATTTTAAATTGAAGCCTACAATGTGAGCTTGCATTAGTAATAGTTTTGACCAAATAACTTGATATCATCATAGCTAAACTTTGGTTTTTATAAAATTTGCGAAATAGTCTCGGCACCGAAAGCGTTAAGTAGGTTAAAGAGAAATTTTTCTTTCAACCATACATCTATGCTTTCGTCACTTGGATTTTTGTATATGATGGAAAAATTTGAAGCCGCATGTTCTTCTTTTTTGAGATGTACTTTTGAGCAATATAAAATTCTATAATAAAAGGATTATTTATCTGAAAACAGGAAAGTTTTGAGAATAACTCATCATCACTAAAAAAAGAAAAGAATTTTTACTCTTTTCTGAATATCGTGCTATAACGAAAAGGTAGGCATTTTACACGCATTCTGTACATCTTTCATTCTTTTATTTTAGCTTTTCTAAAATCCATTAAGTATTTCAGGTATCAATTTTAATACAGTCATGTAATTGAGAAGAGGAATAAGTTAAAAATTTTCCATTGAGAATTTGCTTTTTACTAAGAACAGAAATTTTAATGGAAATCACTATTAAAAATTTGCGCAAAAAACGTTTAAATTAGTGAACAGTTGCCCCCCCCCCCTCTTATTTCTCTCCAAGTTTACTTTGAATCGTGCTGGTCTTTTTATTATCGATGACATGAAAACTCACCGCAAGGGATTCGTTTTCATTTCGTTTGAAATTTCGAGAAGGGATCTATGAAATTTTTAAATTGGAAAAAATTTAAAACACCGCTGCATAAACTCAAAATTTTTTCGAAATTATTCAAGATCCAATTTCCTACCAGAGACATATCTGTCAAAATACTGTCTAAGAAAATAACAAAATTTAAATATCTATATATTAGACTTTAGGCTCTATAAAATATCTTTTCACGCTTCTGTGATAAGATAAACAAAATTAGGAAAGTTTTCAAATAAAAAACGTTTTTTGCCCGATTAGAATTTTTATTGTATTTATGAAGAATAAGAGAATTTTGTATTTTTAATAACACTGGAAATTTTTTTTGTAGATATAAAACTTTGAAGAATTTATTTTTTCGAAAACTTTCATAATTTTGCGATTTTTTCCTTACTCTTCTACTGATAAAAAATAAATTCTCACTTAAGTAACTGTCTAATAGGATTAACTTTCTAAGAAATTTTTTTCGAAAATTCACAGATGCCTACATAAATAAAGATGCTATAATATTTGAGGAATCTAGGTGTGAAATTTCTCTTAGATTGAACCTTTTCAATACAAAAAAGTTCTAAAAATTTTTTCCCGAAAATAAATCCCATTACTTTTAAGTAGTGTGTACATTTTCTAAAGCAATCCATGGTATTTTCTATTGATTCAAGAAAATATCTGATCTACATAGTTGACTTGAAGAAATAATTAGCTTCCAAAAACAAAAATTTATTCCAAGATTGATTATTTTTAGCTTTCAAAAGTTCGAAAATAATTGGTTTAATGACTTTCAATACATTTAGATGGGAAAATCATTCAACCTATTTTCAACACCCCTAGGACTTTCTCAGAAAGTGTCTAAGTAAGCCTTTTCATTTACTCATTAGTTGAATCATTTTCTTCTTTTTTGTCTCTGGCTATTTACACAATCCGCCTATAATTGGATTAGCTGATAGTTGAATATTCAAAATATGAAAAAAGTCCTAGGCAATATAATTAGTTGATGTGGAAAGAACTTTTTCAAAATTTTGAATTCGAATAGATAAATAGATTGAAATTGAATATAATATTATTAAAACAGAAAAGGAAACTTTTTTGCGATTTTCCAAAACAAAAAATAGTGATTTTTTCGATCTCTAACAAAATTTTGCGATTTTTTTACCGCACTAGAGTACGCAGGAAATAATAGCAATAATTTTCTAAAATAGCATTACATTGGTCAAAATTATGAAATTTCAGTCATTTTTCATAGTTTGAAAACAGCAAATTTTTGCAAAAATAGAAATACCATTTACAGACTTTTATTTCTCATCTAAAAATCTTAATAATACAAAAAATTCTTAGAGATTTTCATCTTTTATTGACTTATTCATCGTTAAAAATAATCATTTAACATTAGTTGGTCAAAATTTAGTTCATATTCTATTATGCTTTATGCTCTCCAAATGTTGAGCCTTGAGAAATATTTTACATAGAAAATTTTTTTTTATAATAAAATTTATTAAAACTTAGGTCAATATTAGAATTCTCAGCCAGGGTCATCCAAACGTTTCGACGGTGATTGTCTTCACACGCCTTCTTCAGTGGTACGACAAGTTTGTCAAAAAACAAATTACTATTTATATACTTTCATGAATACCTATCAGTTTTGTCCAATCAGATGAGAGAATAGAATAATACAAGAGGCTGACCTATGATAATAAAGTATAGATAATCAGGACAGAAAAGAGTTATAATTTTTTCATCAGATTTGATTTAACTTCCTTCTTTTACCAAAAAGCTGAATCCAACACTGCTCAATGTTCACTTCACCAACAAACTTGTCGTACCACTGAAGAAGGCGTGTGAAGACAATCACCGTCGAAACGTTTGGATGACCCTGGCTGAGAATTCTAATATTGACCTAAGGAAAAAAAGTTTTTTTTCTTCAACCAGAGTATATTAGTTATAGTTAGATAGACTTTTATTGGCAGATCTTTATCTAATCAAGAATAGAAATAACAATCTGTAACTGAAATTAAACAAAAAGTCGCTATTCTGCTAAAACAAAAATATCACTCGATAACAACAAAATATAGTCAATATTATCTTCAATGTGACCTGTGAATTTTGATTTGTCATTTTCAATCGAAATTTTGTATATCAGAAGAAAC
The DNA here is from genome assembly GCA_012064415.1 of Gyrodactylus bullatarudis. NCBI lineage: Eukaryota > Metazoa > Platyhelminthes > Monogenea > Gyrodactylidea > Gyrodactylidae > Gyrodactylus > Gyrodactylus bullatarudis. The sequence goes on along the minus strand of SSNU01000188.1, from coordinate 154,424 downwards.
TTAAAAACATTTAGGAAAAAATGCTTGGTTCTCGATTATTTTCAAAATGAAATTAAAAGTATATACATGATGTTATCTAATTAGCGAGCACGAAAGTTGAAAAATATTTTTAAATAGATATTCTCTGCTTATCAAGATCAACCAGTTTTTATTCATCTAATCAGAAAATTGAAAACTGGCCACAAAAACTCTTCATAGTTCGATGGGGATGAGACATTGGAAAGGAAGTTTGAAAATTAAAGCAAGAAAAAACTATTTCCTCACAATTCTTCTTCAAGATATCTACTTGAGAACTATGAGCTCTCATATAAATGAAATAAAAGTTTTTATTGTTTAGTCTTCATTTTCTCTCTTCAACTATCGAGAAGTAATTATCTTTATTCAGAGTTGCCAAAATTACCTGGGACTTTATTTTGAATGTTTTCTTCAGGAGTTCTTTGGGGAAAACAGACAAAAATACAAGTTTATAATTTATTGAAAAACTGTGAATATACATTAGAGATAGATTTTAACTCTAGTCGGTTTATAACTCTAGTCATAATCCGGTTCAGCTCTTTGAGACGGTTCTAATGATGTATAGAATATGGGTCTAAAAACCTACTTTAGATTGAGACAGATCATGTTTAAACATTTTGTATCAACTCTAACTCTAATGGACGAGAGAATTGCCCAATTATCATTTATTCACAATTTTTTCGACTTTAAGCTTCAATAACTTCGTCGAGATGATATTAAAATCATTAATGAACTAAGAATATTAAAAATCAAAAAAGAACCCAAAAAGTCTTGTAATAAAAAAGTTTACTTGAAAGTAGTGAGATCATTTTTGGGTGTTAAATGTGAAAAAATAAAAAACTTTGGCTCTATTATGTCACTATCTAAGAAATCATATCTTTTAAAATTTTTGAACTGAACTTGAAATAGTTTGCCATGATGTGGAACTTGTGCGGCTTGGCAGTTTGAAATTATCAAAATTAAATTTTTAAAATCTTCCCCTAATATACACAAATGTACAAAAATGAATAGAGGTGTAGTTTTACAATCCACAAATACGGTTCTCACCTGTATTTAAGTTTGAGAGGTTAATCAGGTATCAATAACATTAGACACCTATCGGTTTGTTGATAATAATAACCCGCTAGTATTTAAGAGGATGAAGCAAACTAACCAATAGTAGATGAAAGAATAAAAATTCAGTTTTAAAGGAAAAATACTGATCAAGTGAGATCAAAAGCAACGTTTTTCATTGATGTGTTATTTGAAAAAATCATTTCTTTCGAAGAAAGACAGTGTGTACATTCAAAGTTAATGTTTTAGATCAAGCATGAAATCTCTTCCTTTGCCTAGCATATTCTATTTTTTAAATTAAAAATGAACTTTTTTTCATAGTAAACAATATATATAGTTTCCTAGTAGAAATAGGACATGATTATACATTCTACATGATATCAGAAGAATACCTAAGAATTATTATCTCCGACAAGCTATTTAGAATAATTAACTAGTCTATACCATTTTTATAGTCAATCGAATAATTCATTGCCAAATAAGACGTTCCTGTGGGATATATTACCTAAGCACCTAAAACGAAATACATATTTATAAATAAATGCAATTGAAGTATATTCTAACGTCAAATATAATTCTTTTTTCGATAATTACAGGTTGTTTGAACATTCTCATTGGGAACATTACTAATGAGTACTAAAAAAATTTACACAAAACAAATCAAACTCATTTTTTTGGTTATCACTTTTCAACATATCAAATTAGATTTCGACTTTTTTCTAATGCCTAATCTCAGGATTTAAACCAACTTATTCTAAAAATAGAATAAAATTCGTAATATTTGAAGCTGTACGCGAGCTAAACCTAATTGACATGAAGATGAGAATATCCTATTTTCACAAAAAACTCAATATTTTTATCCAGAAAGTCAGGAGAAAATTTATTTTTTGTATTCCACTATAAAATGAGCTGATTAATTTTGAAAACAAAAAAAATTCCCGAAAAAATTTAATCTGAGCAAAATTAAGCCGTTTTTTGAATTTCAGAAATGTTTCAAATTTCCACTTTTTCAACTTTCAAATCCAAAATTTTTATCGATTTCAAAGATTTGAAGCAGTTAAATATTGATATTCAGGATCAAAATAAGACGAAGATTTCGAATTCGCCTGCAAGAATTCGCAGAAGTTCGTCAAAACGGTAGGAAATCGAACCATTTGAATTTTTCGATTTTCACGAGGGAGAATGATCCAAAATATAGAGAATAAACTTTTTCTTGGAAAGAGTAATTTTCTCTCAAATTCTACGGCCAAATTCGAAATCTTCGTCTAATATTGATCCTGAATATCAATATTTAACTGCTTCAAATCTTTGAAATCGATAAAAATTTTGGATTTGAAAGTTGAAAAAGTGGAAATTTGAAACATTTCCGAAATTCAAAAAACGGTACCGCTATGACCAGGAATCTTGCTTCTATAGCTTTATCTTCAAAATAGAAGGGTATGAGGGCCATGGCCAAAATATTAATCCTAAAAATTTCTGTAGAAATAATGATTCTGTAACTTAAGGTTACACACCATTGTTTGGTGGTCGATGATAATATAGGAAATACTCCAAATTCATTGAATTTACAGCTTTAAAACACATAATATTAATCAATGTGTGTTATTGTTAGAGAACCTAACCTATTCACAGGCATCTTTCTAAAGCTCCAAGATTTCTTTTGATAAATCATTTTATTCCCTTTAGCTCTGAATTTTATGTTACGTGTGGATTTCTTTTATGAAAAAATAATTCTTTTCGTATATTCCAACAAATGAATGAAGAAATATTTTCTTTTCTGTATTTACTCTTACATATATATTCAAGGGTGATCAATCACGTCTCGAGAAATATGAGAAATCTTATGATTAAACCGTTTTTCAGAATATAGAAAAAGCTTGACCTAAAATGGCCGAAGAGCAAAGAATTTATAAATTCATGTCCAATCTCGAATTTCCACCGTTATATAGTTGTAAAGACTACATCAAATTTCCGTTTATAGAGCAAAAAAATTCGATATTTTTTGAAAATAGCTAAACATTTACTTATAATAATCATAATATTTAAAAAGCTCTTTTTCATGAGCCTTTGAAGTTAAAATTTATGGAGAAAATTAACTCGAAAATCACAAAATTTTCGACAAAATTGGAATGCGTAATTTTTTGTTTTGGGCGACACTCAAGGTGTCATTAGATGGGAAATTATATTTTGATTCTAATGATGCCTAAAATAAAAAATTCAATTGTTTGAAATTATTTTTTAATTATAAATTCTCAAATTCGGTTGTTTCAATTTATCTCAAAAACCAAACACAATTCAGGAAATATAATTACAGATCTGAAATCAGCACAAAATTTCGTTCCAGAAAATGTTTGGATCAAGATCCTATTGCACATAGTGTCCTACTGTGTTATTAGTAAGGCCTATTTTTTATGCTATTAAAGTTATAAATGCATATTATATTTCATGAAACATATAAACAAGTAAATATTTTAGAAAATTGGAAGAAGGTATATGTTACAGTATAACCTTTGAATCAGTATGTTTATAAATAAACTAGTAAAAGTTTTGAGCCAGTACGAAATTAGTTTATCCTTTGAATTCTTTCTCAAAAGTTTTGATGAATTTACTCTCAAGATACAATCTGTCTTATATTCTATTCTCTCTAATACAATTTAAATTATACTTATGTTTCTGATTAAAAAAAATTAAATCCATTTGTATCAAAATTTAAAAATATTTTCAATTTTTTCGAACATGGCATAGAATAATGACATTTCGAGTTATACAGTACACCTTTTTTTAAACTAACATTGGTTGGTCTGACACGATTTTGTACAGTTGCATTTTTGCATACCCTTGACCAGAACCAAGGGAAGAATCGATTGCTGCGCCTCGAACAGAAATATCTTTTCTCGATACTTCTTCTGGATTAATGAAATTTTCATTCAATACTTCAAATTGTCCTGAAGTGAATCTACGATCAAGAATGCCCCTTCTTGTCCCGATTTTGTAGGTACAATTATCTTCCGTGACAACACCAATGATCATGTATCATGATATATCCAGGATCCCCTCGGGCTCGATCGAATTCAGGTAACAAATGAAATCAAAACTATAAAGAAAGTGTTTGAAAGTTTTAATTGGCCATTTTTGAAGGGTTGGGCCATGAAGTATTTCATGTATTTTTATAGGAAGAATACTCTAAAGGCTTGATTATGAAAATCCCAGTGAAATAGGATTGAAATCAAACATAAAATCAGGTTTGTACAAAAGTTTAATCCAAAAATTTGCAATAAATTTACAATTCCTCTCTGAAAATCAATTCTAGTCAATAATAAAATACAAAATAACTCTAGATATGAATTGTATCTTGAGAGTAAATTCATTAAAACTTTTGAGAAGGAATTCAAAGGATAAACTAATTTCGTACTGGCTCAAAACTTATACTAGCTTATATATTAAAACCGAATCTACATTTATTGAAGCATCATCAGTGGTAATTCTTCAAAAATGATAAAAGTTAAAAGATTCATTCAAGATAATAATTTATAAATCTGAAAGAAATAGTAAAAGTCAAAGAAAATCAGAATAAAGCTGAAAAACACCAAAACTCTCCAATAAATAGCAACAGTGAAGAGAAAAGTGAAAAAGCTCACATTGGCCAAGGTAATTGGAAATTATAGGAATAGTTTTTCGAACAAATAGTAGAGCTCTTCAGATTCAGAAAGATTCCGAAAATTTCCGAATCGCCACAATTTGACTTCAGATATAAACAAAAAAAATAATTATAAAATAAGTTCTGATTTGTTTAATTGCATAGAAATCCTACATATTAGTGATGTCACTGTGATCAAATAACAATTTTTCTCTAAGGTTGACATTATCACTAATCAGTGTTAGATTTGATATTATGAAAGCTTGAAGAACCTTTAATAGATCCAGAGAAGATCCTAGTTACCCTTAGAGATGGTTCTTGCGAAGGGGAAGGTATCAAATCTCTTCTAGACTTGTTATAAACTCTTGAATTTTTAATTGAAATGTCTAATTTTAATCATTTTTTCATCATGAAAAAAATTCACAAGATTATCGAAAATTAATACTTGTTTTAATAATTTTATTTTCGGTACCTTTTCGGATTTTTTCAGACGGATCCGAATTATCTGAAGAACCCTACACATAGATTAGGTTTATATAGGTTAATAAGAAATTTTTCTTTCACCCATACATCTATGCTGTCATCTCCATGGTTTTTGTACAGAATGGAAAAATTAGAAATTGAAGCTGTATGATCTTTTTTTCTAAGATGCCTAGTAACTGCAGTATCCTTCTTCAGATGATCCTCCGTTCGTGTAGATAATTTACTAATAGTTCTACCTATATATGAGGTTCCACAATCACATTGGAATTTGTAAACTAATAGAGTTTTCTCCTCTGGCTTCAACAAATCCTTATGAATTAAACTAAATAATCTCTGAGGTTTGAATAAAATTTTCAATTGTATGTTATTACTGTTGATATTCGCAAAAAAACATATATGAAAAAATCGTAAAAATGGAGAAATCAATTCGAGTATGTGAAGTAGGCACAGATTAACAAAAATAGAAATTTCATGAAAAAAATCACGAATAATTATTATAATCTTGATTGTCTGTTATCATTAGAACAATCTGACTTGAGTCTTTTTAAAAGAATATGCCCACCAACCATTTGAGCAAATTCTTTTTGTTAATAGAACAATAGAGAAGGCAAAAAAACATTTTTATCTTTAAAGCAATCAAAAATCTATGAGTTTATATTTTGAAGTTATATCGTTCAAATCCACCAACCAAAAATATATTACAGGGAATCGTACGAATTACTGAATGACTAGTGAATCGTGTGAAAGGTTCTTACGGTTTGATAGAGATTACTGATTTGAGCAGGGATTCTTACGAATCACTATAGTGAATCGTAAAAATAATTTATTTTTAATATTCTTCCGACTATCAGTTCTTATCCAATGATTCACTATGATTTTTTGAAATGGTGGATTAGGAAACCGATCTGTGGTTTCATACAAAAGGCTAAGATTATTAAAGAAAAATAAAATTTTCCTGACTTTTCTGAGAAAAACATCGAGTTTTTAGTAAAATTATTAAACTTTCATCTCTAGCCTTACATGCAATCTCAAGAATGGCACTCAAGAATGACATATTTCAGATATTAAAATACTAATTAGGAATTACAATTCGGAACCAAATAGTTCATCAGGGAACTGTTCGTCATTGATTGACTAATAGTCAATGACTATAGCATTGTTCGGTTGCTACCTGAGATTCACGTCCTGAATATATGAAAAAAGTATTGGTCTATTTGTAGAAATAAAAAAGCGCGTAGTATTTCTTTAAAAATTAAAATTATTATAGCTCAAGTGATAAATTATTATTATAATAATAAGAATTATTAGAGTGAAAAAAAAATTTAGATTAGCCTAAATTTCAACATTTCCATCGATTTCAAATCGAGAGAGTAGTCAGAGAGTAGTTTAATTAACCGGCACGTTAAGATCATTCGGAAAGAAAATTGTCTGAGGTTTTTCCTCTAATGAAGTTACATGAAATCTTATGAATTTTGTGAAATCTGAAATTATAATTAAACTCAATGCAAAGAAGCATCACCTCAAGATAAGAAAAGAATCAAGTTAGCTGCAAGACAAAAATGGATCATGTCTGCTTTATACCAAATTAGACTACGAGTTGGTTAGGGGATAGAAATCTTGATTATACAGTAATTACAGAAATTTTATAATTAAAACCAGTCATTTGTCGAGAAAAAAGTTGTGCTATAAGCTTTGCTAGAAATAATTTAATCCTAGAGTCGGGAAGTTAACTGTACCAAACTATTTTTTATTTTTGGAAGATTTTTATGTTTTTAAGTGAACCACACTTCTGTGAGTTAAGAATATCCTTGAGAAGAGAAGAAATGCTCTAGCCCAAATCTTGAATGGATTGGTGAAATCTGAATCACATAAATTAATTTTAGGGTTAATTCCAAAAAACACCCCAAGAATTTTTTTTTTTCCAAAAATCACCCCAAAGGAAATATTTTTCCAAAAATCACCCCAAAAATTTCCAAAAGTCACCCCAATAGGAAAAAATTTTCCTAAAATCTCCCCTAAAATTTCCAAAAATCACCCCAATAGGAAAAAAATTTCCTAAACTCTCCCCAAAATTTTCCAAAAATCACCCCAATAGGAAAAAATTTCCTAAAATCTCCCCAAAATTTTCCAAAAATCACCCCAAAGGAAAAAAATCACTTAAAATCTCCGAAATTTTTCCAAGACCATTTTCTCATATCAATTATACTTAAGAATAATTATTCTTATTTTAAATTCGCCTCTCTACCTTTTCATCACAATTATCTCCCTCAATACTGTTAATTATAACCAATTAACTGACAAAATTAGTTTTAATATTTTTTATAAACCATAAATTAATTTATTCGGGGTATGGTATTTTGTGAATCATTAATACAGTGGTGGAGGGGTAGGAGAAAAATTTATGATTTAATGCGATTAACATTGAGATATTCGTTATTATTCGAAACATGTCTTCACTAACGGTCGGTCTCAGTTACGAAACCAAAGAACAAGTTAAAAGTTTTGTCATGGACTACTCAATCGCGACTCAGAAGTCATTCAAAGTGAAGAAAAATACGGAAAAAGCTTACATTTGGAAATGCAAAGATTGTGAAGCTTTCATTCGTTTTAGTGCAAGAAAAGATAGACGATTCTATTTAACTTCTTTTCAAGATCATACATGTACACATTTGAGCTGTGTCGTCAAAAAGGAAAAAATTTCGCAGATATTAAATCCTTTTCAACAAAATATTGAGCAGTTTCGTCCCAAGGATGGCATGAATATTCTCAAAAATGAATTCAGTATCGACAGTTGCTACAAAAACGTCTGGAGATCATTGAAAATCAATTCAGAAACAAAAGAAAATAGTTTATTGAACAGCTATTCAAGATTCGAGAGTCTTATTGAATGGTTTAACCTGAATGATCCAAATTCTCTTTGCAACCTACATAAATTTCAGAATCAGTTGGAGTCTGCATTTTTTTGTTTTGCTATTTCAGTACAAGCCTTCAAATATTCTCTTCCGATAATTTTTATGGATGGATGTCATTTGAAGGGAGACTATAATTACATTCTTCTCGTTGCCTCAGGAGTAGATGGCAACAATAAAAGTTATCCTATTGCTTTGTCCATAGTACCTACGGAAAATGAAAAGTATTGGAAACGATTTTGCGAAGACCTTCAAAAATCTTTATCACTTAATGACCAAAGTAACTTAGTCATATTTACTGACAGAGAGAAGGGGTTAATAAATGCAATCAAATCGTCAATACCAAACGCTGCACATTCTTACTGTCTTTTTCACTTAGCTAAAAATATCAAGATAAAATTCAAAATGGATATAAAGCCATTATTATGGAAAGCAGCTAGAGCAGAAGACGAGAATTCCTTTAACTTAGTTATGGATCAGATCTCGAAAATCAACAAAAATGTTGTTGAATATCTCAGTGAAATTTCTGTTACAAATTGGGCCAATTTTGCATTCCCTAAATGCCGCTTTGGGATTTTAACTTCTAATTTTGCTGAATCATTGAATGCTAGTTTAATGAAAATAAGAGAAAAGCATCCGTTCAATATCATAATTTCGTATATGAATTTATTGTCAGATAAATTCTTAGAACGGCTTAACTTCTATTCCAAGATTGAAAATGAACTTTCCCCTTACATAGAACCATTGCTGGAAAAAAACATACGCGAATCTAGGTTCTTACAAATTTTCGCTACTCCTAAAGATGATCTATTTTATGTTTCGTAAATTTCAATAAACTCCAATGCTCTTGTAGCTTTGCAAAGATCAATGGATATCCTTGTAAACATTTGTGTGCTGTGGCTAACAAGTTAGGAGTTTCTCCTGAAAATCTGAAGGAATCAGAACTAGAGGGCTACAGAATTAATAAAATAACGTGGAAGACCATGTAAAAGCCGTAAAAAATCGAAGGCTGAATAAAAATGTGATGAAATTCGATGTTCAATAAAATTATTTCTTGTTATTTGTATAGTATTTTATTTTGGAAAATTTTGGGGAGAGTTTAGGAAATATACTATACAAATAACAAGAAATAATTTTATTGAACATCGAATTTCATCACATTTTTATTTAAATGGTCTTGGAAAAATTTCGGAGATTTTAAGTGATTTTTTTCCTTTGGGGTGATTTTTGGAAAATTTTGGGGAGATTTTAGGAAATTTTTTCCTATTGGGGTGATTTTTGGAAAATTTTGGGGAGAGTTTAGGAAATTTTTTTCCTATTGGGGTGATTTTTGGAAATTTTAGGGGAGATTTTAGGAAAATTTTTTCCTATTGGGGTGACTTTTGGAAATTTTTGGGGTGATTTTTGGAAAAATATTTCCTTTGGGGTGATTTTTGGAATTAACCCTTAATTTTATATTAAACTTCTGATTCTGTAAAAATTTTTTCAAATAGTTTTTTAAAGGATCATCAGTGGTATCACTTTAAAAATGATAAGTGTTATATAATTGAATGAAAATAATAATTTACAATTTTACATAGTTTAAGAATTAAGAATAAATGCAAGCTGAAAAAACACCAAAACTCTCCATTAAATAGCAATAGTGGAGAGAAAAGTGAAAAAGCTCACATAGGCCAAGGTAGTTGAAGATTATAGGAATAGGTTTTCTGAACACATAGATTTGGTTTGTATTGATTGATAAAGAATTTCTCCTTTACCCATACATCTATGCTATCTATGAAGCTGCGTGGTTTTCCTGCTTAAGATGTCCTTATGTAGATGATCATTTGATCTTGTAGACAATTTCCTAATAGGCCAATTTTTTGCATCTTTTCGGAATTCCATTGATTCCTTTGGTCTCTTCTAAGAAAGTCGACTGATCAAGTATATGAAAACTGAATTTTACTAATTTTGGTCAATCTATCGATGTTTATACACCTTTTTTAGACTTTTTGTGATTTTTGAGACCTGCGCAATAACTGAGGATATCCGACTTTGAATAATGGTGCGGTATAGGGTGAACCTCGCCAAAGGTTCGATAAATTAATTTGACAAAATTAATTTCGATCAAAAATAGATTTCTATCGGAATTGCACCAACCATACTGAATTAATTCTCATAGGGGAGCTCTGGTGAAAACGAAGAAATATTGCAGTGATGAACGTCATATTTCATCAAAATACAGTACAAACAAGATTTAAATGTGTTACGAATTTGTTAATCAATCGCTCTACACTTAAGTAGAGAGAAGATTTACTAGTAAACTGATTTATGATATAGTCTGTCTCTTCAGATAGATATTGATTGATAAAAAAACCAATCCTTTACTCTCCTCACTAAATATACTTTAGTTTTAAACTCTAATTACCTAGAAATCTGAAATTCAATTACAATGCCTCTAGTGAATGCCCTTCAATGGGTTGAACTGAGCAAAAGAATAATACCAGTAACCAGATATGCACTAACTGATAAAGTTAATATCTGGGTGAAACCATTCGGATTTCGTGCGAGATTTTTGAAATGCTACATTTACCTCGTTTTCGGAATCCATTTGAATTTTATTATTAACATGTTCTACTTGGAATTAATAAATAAAAATTAAATTTCGGTAACTGTAAATTCAAATAAGAATTATAATTTTAATCTAAATAATTATTTCCATTGGATTTCAATTTCTGCGTCTAATGATGATCCGAAACTTCAGTATCGAATTGCTGAGCTTAAACGCTGAAAAAATATTTGGCGCATCTCTGTCATTCATTCAAACTGAATTTTTTTCAGAAATTATGTTTTTATTCAAACAATTAATTTGGGCTCATTTCTTCGTGGAATTCAATTGAATTTCCTGTAAAATTAGCGCATTATTATTATTCTGAAATTCATGAAGAAAGGTGATGCCAAGTTTGTTTTGCGGGTGCATCAGTGGACTCTGTATTGCTTTTTTCTGATATTTTGTGTTCATCGTGATGTCCAACACCTCTCTGACAATATTCTGAAATTATTTTCTTCATATGAAAAGATCAAAAATTAATAAAGTCAATAAAATAACCTTGAAAAGCGATATTTGTTCCCTTGAAGAAGTTATCATTTTATCTGTCATAAATGCATTTCTATTCAAAATTACCTTTAAATTGAAAACTATTTAAATCTTTTTTTGATCGAAATTAATTTATCGAACCTTTGGCGAGGTTCACCCTATACCGCACCATTATTCAAAGTCGGATATCCTCAGTTATTGCGCAGGTCTCAAAAATCACAAAAAGTCTAAAAAAGGTGTATAAACATCGATAGATTGACCAAAATTAGTAAAATTCAGTTTTCATATACTTGATCAGTCGACTTTCTTAGAAGAGACCAAAGGAATCAATGGAATTCCGAAAAAATCCGAATTTGGCCATAGAAGTTCCTGAAACATCTTTGTCATTCTCCTTTGCTATAATTGAAATGTATAACCTCTGAGGCCACCATCAAAACTTGTTACATAGTCCAGAGTTTGGGCTTTGCAAAGGAGCTTCATCGCTAATATCAGAGAGGCAGATTGGGGGAAGAGGAGTTTGAAGAACCTAATTTTTCTTTACATTGGGTAAATTAGACTTAAGTTTGTACAATATTTTACATTTGAATTCTGTTTTAATTCGCGTCAAGTATTAATTCAAGTATTAGGTAAATAGAATAAGAATAACTCGTTATAGGCTAGTGTGAGGACAAACATTTGATGAGAACTTGTTTTTATCGTTATTTAAATATGGGAAAATGATAAAATAAAATCACTAATATATATATTACAGTATTCGTGAAACTTTATATTTAGATAAGATAACCAAAATTGTTATCCTTAAATAATAGATCATTATTATGTCAATAATCATTTCTAAATTATTAAATTGTTAGACAATGAAAATCATCTTTGAAAATCAAAAAATTTAGATTTTGATCATTAGAGCCTCAAAAAACAATACCTAAAAATAATTTTTTAAGACCTAAAAAATTTGATAAGTATTATTTTTCGATTTTAAGGTATTATTTTAATACTTTATCGCTAATTTACAACAAATATCTTACATGAACTACTTATGAGTAAACAGATTAAAAATTTGAAAAACAAATTAACGTTGAAATTGATCTAAAACATCGAGATAATATACAAATTACTATCTCCAGGGCTTGGTAAATTGTTAGAAAATGAAAATCATCTCTCTACCTCAAAAATGAGGATTGAGTTCATTGATATGGATGAAATAAAATGCTTTTATAAAGTATTATTTTAATACCTTATCTTCAAAACAATGCATTTTAAGACTTTATAACTTTAAACCCTGATTACATGGCAGAAAAATTATTAGTTAAAAATGGTTTTCATAACAGAGGGAATAGCTGGTTAAAATAAGCATTTTAATACTTTTTGAGGCTCTGTCAATGATCATTTATGAATGAATGAAATACCACGCTAAAATAAGGTATTATTTTATTTAAAATTATTAATTTAATAGCTAATCTTTTTTGTAAAATAATAAATTTTTAGATCTTATAACTCAAAACCCGGATACCATTTAAAAAATTTAATTGTTTCAAATAAAACTAAATGATAAAAAGTAGGGAATCTATGATTTTTACAGAAATCTCGATTTTTTCATCAAGAATTCGAATTTGTCAAAGATTTTTTAGTATCCTACTCATGTTGCCCACTTTTACGATTTATAGAAAAAAATTATTTTAATGAAAGATATGGTCATTTTTCAAATTCTCATTTGGCGTCAAAATTCCATTTTTTCGAGCTTTGAGCTGAAAATTTTTATTGATTCGAAAGTGGGAGGCTGATCGAAAGAGTTTTTTCAGGATCAAGATTAGACAAGAAAGCTGATTACAATTCATTATAACAATATTATTAAATATTGCACCAGGAATTGAGACTGACGAGACCTGGAGAAATGTACCTATCTCTCTAAATATAACTCTTTTGTTAAAATTTTAATTTGATGGAAATCAATAAAAACTTCAGTTCAAAGTTCGAAAATATGGGATTTTAACGCCAAATAGGAATTTGAAAAATGACCATATTTTTCATAAAAATAATTTTTTAGTTTTCAGAACGGATGGAACAGCTGGTTAAAATAAGCATTTTAATACTTTTTACTACTAATACTGTAGAATAATAACTGATACCTCGACTTCCAGAGCTTTGCTTTTATAGAGAGAAGTTCGCTCGATTTACATGACAAGACGTACGTGTTGAATTCATTGTTGAGAAAAAAGATCATTGATTGGAAACTCATCAAATGAAATAAATTACTAAGACTGCTCTAATTTGTGGATTTCTGGACGTGTTTGAGAAGCTACGTGAATTTCTAATTCATAATTTTTAGGTGTCAATAAAAATATGATTTTCGAAAAGTATTTTACGCTTTTGAGATAGGCATGAAATTGATTTGAAGTTCAGCATTTTGGAAGTTGATAGATAAAGGTAAATTTTTCTCAGTTAGAATCTGAATTCGAATGATATGTAAATGTTGGAGCTAGAATGGTCTGAACTGCTAGATTCGTCTCAAGACTATTCTAGCTAGCTAGATTGGTCTGAAATATTTAATATTTATTCGTCTCTGCACCTTTTGTACAGCTTGTATTAGTTATTATAAAATTTATGAATGTTTAGAATTATTGATTTATTTAATAATAGAGTTTTTTATTCAAATATCATTAGCTCAACCCCTCTTGACTATTAGAAAAACCTCTTTTGATAAATTCATGAATTTTATTAGCCAATAATACAAGTAAGTACAAATTTTCACAATACCAAACCTTTCATCGTTATAAAACTAATATAAGTGAATACTGCATTAATGATACAAAAATGTTGAACGGACAATATTTGAGTCCTATCGATATTGGAGATTCTATCCTAGTACCGATTCTAGAAATCAAAAGGTTCAAATCAAATGACAAATGGTTCGTTCAAGACTGTCACCCAGCATGGCAAATTGAAGGGGCTAATGTTTCGTTCAGACTTCTAAATACCATTCTGATCGTGCGTGTAATAATAAAAAATAATTTTTTATTTATTAAAAGTAGTTCCTAAGAATACATTGTGTATTCGAGGTGTACAAAAGGGGCAGAGAGGAATAGATATTAAATGTTTCAGACCAATCTAGCTAGCTAGAATTGTCTTAAGACCAATTTAGCAGTTCAGACCATTCTAGCTCCAACATATACAAATCAAATGATCCAAAACCTTTTAATCTACTGGTTACAATAGTTTTGTATTTACAGGATGGAGAATTTGCTGAATTTATGTCATGATAGAAGCTAGAAAATTTTTCTCCTAATTATTTCTTAATAATATATATTAGGTTGTGTGAAAAGTTCTCGGAAAAATTTTCAACTTTTGATTTTGAATCTGTTCTTGAAGCAATAAATAAATAATAATAATATATAATGGATCAAGTTATTATTCTATCAAAAGTCTCGAAATCTTCAATGACTACTCCAAAGTAAATAAATTGGAGATTTCTTTTACTAAAAACCGAACTTTGATACTATCACTGACACTTTAATAGAAAAATTAATTGAATTCTAACAAAATATTCCTTCCAAACTACATTTTTACCCAGGGAAAATGAAATAGAACATACACTATTAGAATTGAAAAATCTAGTGTGTCCACTGTCCACATTGCCGATAGAGGTTGGAACCAGAAAGGGTTTTCGTTTAATGAGTTATTTCATAAATGGGAATCGTATTAAGCTTGGAATTTAATTAAAATACAACAACACATTAGTGAGCAAGTAAAATAATTAAGTTTAAGCATACTACTCTTTTATTCTTAATTTTTTGACACTTGAGTAATGATGATATTTATGAAGATCTGATCGAAAAATTTATAGTTCTCACATTCTTCATATTCATATTGGAGGAGGGGTAGGGATGATTGAATAATTTGGGTCATTCATCATTAGCCAACTTCAATTGAAAATTAAAATATGACTCTAAGAAACTGTCTAACTCTAAGCAATTTTCAGTGAACGATATTCCAAAGTTTTATGGAAAAGTCATGGTATGAAAAAAATGAATCAAGGCTTGGGAGAGAACTTGGCTAGAGTAAACCTTCAAATGGGATCGGAGAAGAGTGATATCTGAAAGAAAATTTTCTTTTTATTGATATAGAATTATTTCCATGAAAATTGTTGAAATAATCTTCTTCATAGTGGAATGGAAAGAGCGAAAATTTCTTTTCAGATTTTGTTAACTTGAATAGTTTTGTGATGAACTTGTCCTTCTAGGCCATGCACATTTCCAAGGTCTGTGGGAAAAAAATGATTGAAATTATGTTGAATATAGATACAGATCCAGTTCATTGAAACAAGTATAAATACAAAGGACGTACATCTTTCATGCTCTGTAATTCACTGGCATCAGGACAAAGGCCTAAGATTTCCAAAGAGAGAAAATCAATGAGAAATTGTACAGTAGGGGGTGGGGGGTTAAGTTCTAAATGTGCTTACTTCGTTTCCTCAACTTGAAAAAGTGGTAACCTCGTTTGGCAAAATCTGAATTCATTTTATTTTACGAAAGAGAGAGACTTACCCATTTCTGCTGATATCATGCTTGAAAGGAGGATGACAGCGAGGATCATGTAGATGAAGGTGAAAATTGATTTGCTGACCATTTTGTTGTAGAGTCTTTGTCTTTGCGATAGATAAAAACAATTTAGATTGAGAGACAGGTAAATACACTTGTAAGGGAAGAGTAGAAATCCTACTTTTATATAGTCCTGGAGATTAGCCAATCAGAAATTTTGATCTGCTCCTATTGTGTGAAGGAGAGAATTTTAGAGCGTTACATTTCTAAAAGATTCTGTTAATATTGAAATATAGATTAGAATAGTAGGATTTTTCTACATCTTCAAACCCCAGAGATTGACTATAACATTGTTCATTTGCTACCTGAAAATACTCCAACATTTATGGAAAAGAAGTTAGCATATTTGCATATGAGAATAAGTTAAATTAAATCTGGATAGTGTGCCCACCTCAACTGTATAATTAATGTTATTACTTCACGAGTTGAAATAATTACCCCCTAGAATTTTTTGAGAATTTCTAGTCTGTAAAATAAGATTAGTAGTATTTCTTAAAGACGCTTGAAGACCAAGAGAAATTTTTTTCAAGGTACATATGTCCTATATATGGCCCGCTGTGGCTTAAAGGGTTAAAGAATATGGAGGTTCAAAGTCTTGAGTGTTGTCAGTTGTTTTTTTGATTCATCGATTGGAATTGGTCATATTTTGATCATATTTTTTCGATGAGGCCTGAAGGAACCAAGACCATAGGGTTGGAAAAGTAGAAAAAGAATATATTAACACCAAATGTACATTTCTCAAAGGTTCATCAGTAGTGACTCTTTGATAATCATAAAAGTTAAAAGATGAATGAGTATAATAATAATTTACAAATTAAGAAAGAAATGGTAAAAGTTGAAGAGAATTAGAATAAATGTAAGCTGAAAAAACACCAAAACTCTCCAATAAATAGCAACATTGGAGAGAAAAGTGAAAAAGCTCACATTGGCTAAGGTAGTTGAAGGTTATAGGAATAATTTTAAAATTTATGTGAATATTTCTACCATAGAGTTGGAAAACAGCTTCATAGTCAACCCCTAAAGATATAGTTAGTTTTTAGATATAATTTCATCAAAAAAAGAATTCACAGTAATTGAGAAGAGAGAGTGAAGGAAACTGAATTAAATAGAAATTATCTCTGTATTTTTAAAAATGTATAACAAATTTATTTGAGAATCGTTCATTGGGAGTCACCATGAGTCCGTACCTGAGGTAACCATCTTTTCATATTTAACTGATTCAGTTGCACATATGAAATCAATCATTGCTGACTGACGCTGGAAATTAATCGGACAGT
This sequence comes from Gyrodactylus bullatarudis, assembly GCA_012064415.1. Taxonomy (NCBI): domain Eukaryota; kingdom Metazoa; phylum Platyhelminthes; class Monogenea; order Gyrodactylidea; family Gyrodactylidae; genus Gyrodactylus; species Gyrodactylus bullatarudis. The sequence goes on along the minus strand of SSNU01000188.1, from coordinate 137,379 downwards.
CGAAATTGGAACAAAGCCAAGCGAGGCGACTAGCACAGTGGGAAGAATTAGTAGAGGAATTGCCGATTTTCATGCAGCTGCCACAAATTCTTTCATAGCGTTCTAAGCGCTTGGCAGAAATTGAGATCTTGAAATGAAAATCAGATAAGATGAATAATAAAACCAAATACCATCAATTTCAGCAAAAATCTAGTCCCCTTGTAAAATTATATCTCCCAATTCAGTTCCTATTGATTAGGGAAGCTGCAATGAATTAGGTTTTCCCATCATTAGTGTCTCTTGAAAAATGATCAATAGTTACAACTATTTAAAAGTAATAGTAATTTCCAATAAATTATGGTTTCAAGTGTTTACGTAGTAAAAGTTCATTGAAAGCTCAATAAAAAAATAATGCCTAGAATTTATAGTATATATTCATAGATCTATTAGAGGAGTCGAAACGTTGTTTTTTCCAAAGATCGAACAATAATAATCTTGTATCTAATCCCAATTTTTCCCTTCATAATTGTATTTATATATTTAATCCGTAAACTAATTAATTTCAAGAAAAACATTAAAGAAACAATCTGTGAATTATACAATCAATGTAAATGAATCTAGAGAATGTAGGAAGAATAGGAAATACATTTAAAAATGTCAAAAAAAGTGTGAAGGATCTCTGAGGTAGAGAGAAGACATTGCTAGTTGCGAGGGAACTTTATTTTTCAAGAGTTCTCTAATCTTGAAATCAAGCGGATTTGCTGTCTCTAATAATTCAAAATCTAACAATAAATTTAAAAGAAAAATTTGTAGTTGAAAAAAGATTTTGATTCAAATTATATAACTGCTCTAGAAATTTTGTAATTTTTCTAAAAATTCGAAACATTTTTAAAATTTACCTAGTCTATGATTTTCAATTTAAGATTAAAAGAAGAGTTACATACATTTTGTCCTAGCTGAGTCATGATTGTCTGCAATTCGGCATCATAGTCTTGCGTTTTACATTGACAACTTGCACATATAATAAAGGGAATGTTGATCGTTTGAGAATCTGCTTGTTTGGCGAATTGATGGCAGATGATACATTTATCGGCAGCCTTGGCTTTTTGTATGAAATTGCTCATAATATTCCGACGAAAACCAACATCAGGCTGGGAACTAGGTGAGCAAAAGGCCAGGGAATCATTGATGCTTAATTGATAGTTGAGTGAGCCTCTCTTTACACTGGGACTACTTTGGCTCAGAGTTTTGCCAGATGGCTGACGACGTTTCTGTAAGATCTTGTTCAATTTGATATTATGCAGAGGAACAGTGGATATCCAAGAGTTTATATTAAAGTTGATGAGACTCAAACATCTCTCTAGTGGAGGTAACAGCTGTTTAATAACATAGTAGGATACATTGAGTATTGGCCCGATATTTCTACGTTCACGAATATCGTTCTGTGCAAGAAAGAATTCAATTTCAGGTGTGAATTCGAATATATTTCAAACCTTTAGTCAATGGATTTTAATCATTATAACTCAAATGAAATATAAGAAAAGAACTTATCCTAAAAGATGAAATTTTAATTTATTCTTTAAAATAGAGATAAATTACCCTTCTAGCATTGATTAAATAATGAAAAGCTTCCTCTTCCGCCCTGACACAAGAAATGAGAGTTTGATTAGCGTGATCTGGAACAATATAATAACGAATCCTGTAACCTCGGCAAGGTTCAGCATTAATATCGACTGATAAGAGTCGTCTAAAATCAATGAAATTAGTTGAAATAATATATACCTTGCCACTTGAAGGGCTGGAGCAGAGGCGCCGGGTTGGTATCCCTCAATTCCACGATAAGGTCTTGAAAGCAGAAATTGACTAAAAGGGATTTTTCGATTTGAAATTTCGTGAATTTTTGCAAAGAGAAATTTTTTCACTTTTATTTCAAGTATCTTGAGACCTAAGAATTGAATTTATTTATCAAGGTTGATAAAACTTTTTACATAAAAATCCTATATATATGTGACGTATCATCAAAAGATTCTAAAAGTCTAATGTGGTAATCATGAAATACTAATTACTGTATTTCTATTGGTCAATATCTGGAAAATAAAATTCAAAAGAAAAAAATAAAAACCAACCTATGATTCAATTGACGCTTTGATAAAAACTTTCAAATAATATTAGTTTGAGAAAAAAGAGAAACTCACAATCTTTTTCATTGTATTTTTCAATGTTATCCCAAGAAAAATGGGAAAAAATTATATGAAATACTTGGTTTAGAGCATCTGATACAAAAGGAGCATGATCTCTCCTGACCGTTTCGACACCCTTACTTTCCAAGAAGGGTTCTACTTGGTCTGGAGACTCATAACAGTAGCCGGCGTATCGTTTTTTAGCCTCCAACACACAGGGATAGTAGATTTTTTCCACTTTAATCTTGACCGGATCAGGATTAGAGGCATTAATTTTCTTAGCGATCTCGTCTGCTATGGCAAAGGCAACGCTTTTAGAGCATTTATTGAGTTTTACGAAAATGCTATCAGTGTCTCCATAGATTACTTTTGCAGGAAATCCCGAAGAGAGCTCCTCAACACGTTCATGGTCATCGATAAAGTCGTTTGAGTTGACTAATCTAATAGTTTCCATAAGAGTTTCACGACCCTTACCAACAATGGCATCAGCAACTTCAACGCAAGACATTCTGCCAGAGAAGGAAGCTCCAGTATAACCGTATATGACGTTAGCCAATAGTTTCAGACCCATTTGGCGGGAGTCAAGCAAGCGATGAAGAGACTGTAATTAGATTTCAAAACTGAATTATTCAAATATTCTAAAATTTGAAATTACACGATTCAACAAAAAGGCTCAAGAGACGAGTTTTCATTGGCTACCAGAAATGAATAGTGATAATTTTTAACTTGATAAATAGTAGAAAATTATATGTAAGGTTCTCTGAAATCATAGGAAATTATCATTCAGTAGATTGCAGTTTAAAGATTAGGTATTTATATAACGTACTTTTGTGTTTTTGTATAGTTTCATTGAATTTTTCACCATTAAACGTGTCGTTAGAAGATTATACCAGATTCTAAACTTGAGTTAGTACAAAATTAGACTCACTCTCGAAGAATACTATTTTTAGCCTCATGATTTAGAAATAAAATGCCAGAAGGAGATATTGTAATTTGATTCATGAATTTCTAAAATGGAATTACAATCAAGAAAGATTCAATTTACTTTAAGATCATTTTGATTGGGCTCGTAGTGGAGACAGCCAAGTTTGAATTCTCTCCTTTAAAAAGATGAAATCAAGATTAAATTTATCATAGCAGTTAGTTAACTTGTAGAAAAGGTTTGAAAGGCCACTAGCTTAGATTTTTCCTTTCAAATTTGGATAAATAAATGTAGTCTGATGCATGAAGAAATTTAAATTTTCATTGATTTTCATTCGAATGAATGAAATAAATAATAACTGAGGTGAAAAATATTTGTAAAGCAAATTACCCAAGAGAATAACACACAAATGAAAGGACTCACAAAGTCATAAAATCTTGTAAGCGTCCTAGACATGTGGAATAGCAATAGTTGTAGGCAATGGCAATTGAGGGATATAGGGACTGAAAGTCCAGAACAATCACTGGGCCATCATAATGAATTTGACTGTCGGGTTCAAGGTTGAGAGGGATCATCTCTGGGGCTCTCTGTTGAGTTCTCTGTTGTGGAGTCGGACTGGGGCAAATGTAGTTTAGTTTCTTGGTGAGTCTAAGCAGCACTGATTCCACTCGATATTGAGAACCATAGAGGAGGACATGGTAAAATTCAATGCCGAAAATGCGAGCAAATTCACAGACACGACCGACTTTGTCCAATTCTTTCAATATCAAAAGGTTGCCCATTGATCTATGAGCATAGTAATCGAGGGTTCTCCATCTTGAGAAGAAGAAAATAATGACAAGTTTTGCATAATTTTTCAAGTTCTATTCCGAAGTTAGTGCTTTTGATGACTTACGCGTCTCTTCCATTTTGATCTTCGTACCAGCTTTTGAGTGTGGAATAGGAAAAACGAGGCACAGCTACTCGGAACAAATGTAGGAAAACATTCTCATAAGAATAATACTGAAGACTGATCTGAAAAGAGTTAGAAAAAAGTCAACCTACATCAGAGCTAAGAAGACGCCAAATGCATAAGGCGACACGGCCAGGACAAGGAAATTTAGCTCCAGTTATTCCCCTGCTGCCAGTTTTTGGCCAAAACCAACAATTAAAAGTATCTAAATTCTTTTCAGGATTTACCGTCTGGCATGAACAACTGTGAGTTGACGCTTTGGACCAAATTTCCGCTGACTTAATTGATATTGAAGACTGATTTTGAATTTCTTCTCGTAAAAGACGAATCATTGTCCAGCATTGATCACAGTTTAAGAGGTCTGACGCTAACCTGGAAATATCCCGGCAGAATAAAAGATAATTCATGACCCGTGCCCTCTCCACGAGATATGTCCAGCTCTGTTTGTTTATGTCATAACCCAAAAGAAGATCTGGATCAAAACTAATTAATGTATGAGATAGGGGTTAGAATTTCTTAAAAAGAATTAAATATTCACCATTGCACTAGAAATACAACCCATTTGAAGACATCCATTTCATCTAAACAGAGAACAATCTTTGGAAATCCGTTGGCAAATATTTTCTTCCTATTACCAATAGATGATAACTTTTGCAAGTTGAGGGGATCCTCGGAAAAATTGCTTCCTCTCGTATTCACAAGAATCCATAGGTACTTTTTGGAATCGTTCGAAAATTCAAATGTCAAAAGGACCGCCTGTACAGGATCATAAATGGGTGAAGGTGTGGCGCCTAGATACTTTAATGTCTGAGGTACTTGAGCAACTTTGGATTTTTTCTTGGTCGGTGTTGAGTCTAGAATTAACAAAAATTTAGATTTCAATATTTCTGACTCATCAAAAACAATGCATTAGACAAAAGTCCTTAGTCTCAAAGTTTTATCTGTTGACATGAAGAGATTAAAAATTAAACTAAGGCGATTCTATCGATTTAGAATACTTTTGGAATCTATTGACTTTGCCTCGTATTCAAGAAGGAATTCTAAAGAGAAAAAGAATTTTTCCCTTTTTTGTAAACATTTTCAAAGTTTATACACACTGGGAATTGTATATCTTTCTTCTCACCAAAATCTCTTCTGAATAGTCAAATGTTTCTTTTTCAAGAGAATCATATGGGCAGAGTAAGAAAAATTCGGGTATAAATTAGAGGTTTTGGATGATTGAAAAAGTCATGTAGAGTTTTCCTTTCGATCGTTAAATTTAGACCTGGTTTGTACGCTACATAAATGAATGGTTAGACAAGTGATACTTTTTCGTTAATACATTTAATATGTAGATTAGTCCAGCTTATAAAAGACCAATTCCACTATTGATCGTTCTCAAGGCAGGCCATAATAATTGAATTTATTTATTAATTGTCATGAAGAGCCTAGTTGTCTGTAACTAAGCATACTGGATATTTAAAAATAGGCCAAATAGGCTTGGTGTCGTTTCCGACGCCATTTATAGAGCAAGGACTTTACTTTTTCCTAGATTTGGAATACGAAGTTGATTACTGGAGGATAGACTTCGTGTGGAACAATGAACTTCAGCACTGCACAAGACTATGTTCTCCTTTTGTACGAGCAAACATTTATTCTGTTCAATTGGCTGGAATAATTGGCTTTCATCAACACTGCTTGACATGGTCACTGAGTGCTTTGGCAGGGATGAGAAACCTTGAGAATGTTGACTTTCGCCGAAAGAATCCTTAAAAAACCAAAAAAATTAGCGAGTTGAATGTTTGGACCGATTGCAAATTCTGATGTTGACTCAGGTTTCAATATTACGCATACATGAGAAAGAACCCTCTTCAATAATTCCGGAGATTAATGTAATTTGGATGCATTTACTAGTGGACCTGCGTCAGAGTATTCAGATGAATATAATGAAAATTTTCATGAATTTATTGTTTTAAATGGAAATGCTTTGAAAAGCACCAGAATTTATTTTACTATCTAATATTGGAAGGAAATTTATCTGGGCCATAGATAAGGAACTGAAAAAATTTATAAATGTTTTATTTATTTTTCAATTTTTGAAAAAATTTCACTATTTTTGAAAAATATCTAGGAATTTAAAGGTCGAAGCTCAATGTGGTCAGGCAAAGGATTAAAGCAAATTTTCTGCTCTTCAATATGGCATGTTTTTAATGAATATTGATTGAGAAATAAAAAAACTATAGGATAAAATTTGACTCATGATTATGTAATCAATTGAACTAACAATCCGAGGTCTCTAGTGAATCATTTAACTTGTGAATTCTCATGATGATTTCTTCAAGTCCCAGTGAGTCATATATGGGACAGGTAACTTTCTCAAGCCATAATTCTGTCTAAAAGAAACTAAAACCCATACATTGGCCACTTTCGAATGAGCATTGACGTATCAAGCTACAATATTCTATTGAGGAGTTATGACACTTTAAAAATGAGTCGTTTTTGAAAAATATTAAATTTCTTAGAAAATATAGAGAAAGTTTTTTTGAAAAACCACTAAAATGGTCGTTTTTGTGTCAATAACTGCTAAACTAGAGGTTGTTTTTTTTTAAAAATTGCATATTCGTTATCAGCGTATTCTGAAACTGTAAAAAATTTCCATGTACCTTGAAAAAATTTCTCTGGGTTGATCAAAATCAGAAAAATATTCAACTCAAACTTGCGTTTAAAAGGGAATCATCTTTCTCGATTGAAGCATCAATGATTTCTAGTACAGTTTGAGATTTGATCAACGATTCATCATCAGCCTCAAAGTTTAAATTGAAAATGTTAACCTCTTCCCAGTTTTTGTCCTGTAGGTAGTGTCCCTTTGAAGGTGTTGGCATGCTGGTCGAGACCAGATTCTTCAGCCAATCGGTCTCATTTACCTGGGTTAAATTTGTCCGGATTTGATTCTGGGTGAAGTTGAAGCTCATCTCAGAGTTTGATTGGCTCCCACAAATATTGTCATCTGAATCGTAGAGTCCATCTAATTGACTTAGTTGAGAATTAAATCTGAATTTAAGGAAAATACTTTTATCTACACTCAAGTAGAAAGGAATATTGAAAAAATATATATTCTAAGAAATTAATAACTCACAAATCCCCTTGGGAAGACTGAAGTCCTAGATCAGATGGTAACTCAAAAGTGTCATTAAAGTCTGAATTGGATTTGACCGAGTCGAAGCTGACATTCAAAACATTTTCAGTTGAATTTTGAAGGTTTTCTTCCGAATTCTGAGCACAAGAGTTTTCGTGTAAAGTCATCCCATAAATATGTTCATCTTCAATACTTAGTTCAGAGGTATCGTTGAGGAAATCTTCAACTTCCTTGTCCATATTCTGGGATGGCTGGGAAGATTGAGTTCTAATGGATCTATTTAGCTCTTCATCCACAAAGTTGATAAGCTGGCTTAACTCTTGAGTTTTCGGGGGGTCATTAACTCTCAAATTTTCTAAAAACCTTTTCATTATATCCATGTATTTGAGTTCTGAAGAAGATTTAAGGATTTTTTTACTCCTATCAATTGGAAGGAGCGCTTCTTTTGTGGGTACTGGAGGGAGATTTTGTCCTTGATACTCGAGTCTTCGAATTTCTTCTTCCTTCCAAAGATTTTCTAGCCCAGGATAACTTGCATTGGAGTCCTCAGAGATGTTCAGAATATCAGTAAAATTAAAGTCGCATTCGAAAAAGCAAGAGGAATGGTTCTTTAAAGAGGTCTTGTAGGCATTGTCCATATTGATGTATCGAGTTGTACGAAACTTGAAATTTGCAATGCTGATATAATCCATTCCGAATGTATTCGAGTCAATAAGAAATTTGAGATGATAAGGAATATGTGATTCAAATGTCTGATAGCATCCATCGATTTGATTACTATTTATTATCTCGGATATTATTTGAACTGCAGATGGGTCATTAAGAGTAATCTTGAGATATAAGTTTTCCTGAGAGAAATACCCGTAAATTGTTCTTTTTTTGACTAATCTTACATCATAAGTGTAATTCTTAGGCTTTTCATTCTTCTTTTTAACAATAAAATTATCAATATCATTGGCGATTCTTAAAAAATCTTCCTTTTTTAAATTATTTCTACATTCTACATAAAAATAAGGGAAATATCCATGAACATGACAACATGTCTTGTATCCATTCTCAAGAGAACCATATATTCTAACGACAGGTATTTTTTCAAATGAAATGCATCTGAAATGAGAATAAGAATGATCAAAATGATTGGAAGGGTAATAGAGATAATGGTCTGTAGAAAAAATCTTGACTTTCATAGCAGTAAGTTTGGTTTGAGTAAAAAATTTATGCACATTTTATACTAGGTTCATGTACTATTTTAGATAAAAATCAATGATATATGTCAGTTCAAATTCAGCTATTCAAGTCAAAAGTAAATTTTCCGAAAATTATTTCTGTTGAAACAAAAAATAATTATAGATTCAAGAATATTGTTTTAGCTTAGTGAAGTGTATGAGGAATTTTAAATATGTCTAAAAATGATGAAAATATCCCAATGCCTGATGACTCGGAAAGTAAAGACTCTACTTGCTCAAAGTCTCTTGCTTCCCCACCAGAAAGTAAAAAAATTAAATTAGAACCTGTTAAAACTCCTGACATTGAAACAGCATCAAATAATTCTCAATTTAACAACAGTATAATTAATGTTGAGGGAGATGAACAAGGTTCTAACTTGTATGACGAAGATTTAGATGAGGAAGAAGAATTATCTAGCATCGTTCATGATGATGATGTTGATGAAGATGTAATTATAACACGTGTTTTGAATCCTGCCCACTTTGACGAGAACAAGCAAAAGGAACACGAAGATCGAAAACTGATGGCTCTCCTAGCAAACTTTAGTGATGATCAACTAACAAAGTTTGAGACATTTAAACGTGCAACTTTCCCTAAGGCCACAGTTAAACGGTTAATTATGTCAATAAGCAACACTACAATATGCCAGAACGTTGTAATTGCCATCGCAGGAATGACCAAAGTATTCATTGGAGAACTCCTAGAGAAAGCATACGAAAAAAAGAAATCTTCAGCGAATCCCAACGTTAAATTATCGCCTAAACACATCAGAGATGCTTATCTTGACATGCAAATTGAAAACAAATGCTCAAACACTCCCAAATTGAATATATTTTCTTAATTCTGTCTTGACTATTTTTATTTTTTTAAAAGTCTTGAATTTTTTTTGAATTTTTTTATATTTTTATCTAGGCGGCTTCGAAACTTTCTTCAAACAAGGCAAACTTGAATAAGGTAAAGGCTTCAAATCAGTTACCGCAAGATAACGTCAGTGTAATTACTTTATTAATGGATGTTTATCGTGATTATCAGACCACATCTTCAAAGCGGATTAAACTAATTGATGTCTACCTAGTTTACATCTTGTTAATGGGAATTTGGCAATTTATCTATTGTGCTCTTGTTGGAACTTTCCCGTTCAATGCTTTCCTCTCAGGGTTTATTTCGTGTGTTGGAAGTTTCATTTTTGCAGTCTGCCTGCGTATGCACTCGAATAAGGAAAATCAAAAAAGTTTCGCTGAATTTTCCCCTGAAAATGCTTTTGCTGGATTTCTTTTTGCCCATGTTGTTCTTCACTTGATTGTTATCAATTTTATTGGTTAAAGAATAAATTTGATTTTTTATCAAAATTTTTTTATTAAATAAAATAATTTCAATCCGTCTCTCCCATATTCATGAGCTTCTTTCCAATGAGAAATCTACAATATACGATATATAAGTTTTAAATTATTCGATAATTAAATAAGACACTAACCTTTTATCAAACAAATTGGCGTGTACAATTTGTAGGTGTTTTTGCAAATATCTCAGCAAATAGTGACAGGCCAAAAGAGAGACTTGAAAGAGGTATCCGAATCTCTGTATCATGGATCTATCAAGGCCTAGAAGAAGAATTAAAAACACGTATAACGTACATTGATTCATCAACGGTAGATGATGAGACATGAGGTAGGGACATATCAGAAATATTGCCATTCTAGTAGTTACTGGCAAAAGGAGATTGAAAATGGATAAGAAGCCGACTCTGAAACGCTTGGAATTGATCTCTTCATAAACTGAGTTAATTATTTGCTGCAGGAGGCAGTCGGGAAAATAATTCAGGGATAAAATAATCACTTTGTGACAAGTAAATCCTAAAATCCAATTCTAAAGGTAATCATAATAAAAGTAACTTACATTACACAAGAGTGGCGTAACTGTCCTCTTTAAAGGTACTAGAAATGGAGCCAATAAGGTTAATTCAATGAATAACCCAATTGCAATGGGATATATGATTAAAAGAAATACAAAAACACCGGTACATTGTAAAATGCATAGAGCATGGCTGAGTAGGGAATTAAAAATGTGATAAAACTGGACTGAGAATATCCCAAGGCATTTACGAAAGGCCAAAAGGAGTCTCACTGACATGAACAAAATGACTGATCCAATCATAAAATTTATAACATCATGTTGGGTTTTTTTCTGGAGTACCTCTCGATGGAATTTTCGTCCAAGATAGGTTGGTAGTAAGATGAGAAGACATGTCAGCAGGACCCATGTAAACAGGAATACTATAGATAAGAGGAAAACTCTCCCCTCAAAGTACCTCGGTCTTAGATAACACTTGAAGGTGGATTCTCTGCTCTCCAGGTCATAGTCTTCTTCGTCCTCTTCTGGATTGATGTTTCTCTTACTTTTTCTGGTGTTGCCTCTTTCGTCAACAATTGGATCCTGTCAACCAAAAAAGGGATTAAGTGGTTTTTTATATAAATTTATATCAGTAATAATGATCGTATATCACTTCAAGAAGAACTTTTTGACTTTCCTGATTGGTTAACATGATTTAACTTATACTCTGATTGACTTTAATTAGAGGTTTTTTCCTTTCATCCAATCAGAAATTTAAAGCTTTTTTTGGAATTTTTCTTTAATTAACTAAAGAGTTTCTACAGTAGTTAGTTAAAATTTTAAAAATCTCCTTAATACATTGAAAACATACATCTTTCTTTATTGGAACATCACCGAGAATATAGGATCTAAGACCAAAGAGATTGCCAAACATGACGCACCATGCTCTGAGGACTTTTCTCAGCACAAGGCTCTTGGTCAGAACATTGACGGTTATTGGAAAGAGAAATTGTGACAAGATTATCTCGAAAATATAATCCAAGGGACAATCACTAGAAGGATAAAACAATTATGAGAAGCCGGAGAGAAACTCACAAATTTTCAGTCAGTTTGTAAGGGAAAAATGTAGGCAATAATTCCTTGATTATTGTAGAGGGAAGAAAGAATGTAAATGCAATCAATATTCCCACGAGCATTTGATAAATCATGATGCTTTGTAGATAAACCAACAGTGGCGAATAAATTAACTAAACAAATTGGTGTGAAATTTTAAAAGTTACCGTTTTAATTGGTCTATAGACTGGATTATTAAAGTATCGAATGAACCAGAGAAAACCTGGTCTTAGAGTTGCACTAAACTTGTGAAAGACTGTCGTCAGGTAGAAGCTGAACAGCATACCCCGAGTCCAATGGAAGTAAATGAAAGTGGTCTTGTTCAAGTTGAAATTTTTTATTCTCTTCGATAGAGGCTGTTCTGTGAGACTCTAAAGGCAGGAAAAGTATTTTGTAAATTGCATACACTTACAATGGAACAAATATCAATCCAGACACCAGAGATAATTGGCAAGACAATCATTTCAAATGAATAAATGAGTCCAACTTTCATGTAGAGATAGATTAAGCCGAAAAAACGGCCAGCCCTAAAGTTTATATGCCATTTGAATTTAAAAGACCTACTGATTGAATTTGAAGAATCTAAAAATATAGTTGGCAACAAAGCTTAATACGAGTATCATTAAATAGCCAATAGTTGTCGTCAGGCACTGATTTTCTTCAAGATTTTGAAATTTCTGATCAAAGTTTAAATTGATGAGAAAGATTTGGCCAATATTGTGAGGAAGTAAAGCTAGAGAAGAATTTAAAAAGATTCAACTCACTAAAAACGATAATGAAAATGGTCTGAATAATTACAATCCAAATGATATGCTCCACAAAGGCTATGGTACCATCAAACCCCAGAACATTGTCCCAATTAATGACCTCATTTATGTTATCAGGAATGTGATCAATTTGCATAGCCTCCTCTTCGATATTATCCTCGTTATTTTGGATAGCATTTAGTTCTCTTTCTTCCTCTTGGCGAGCCTCAACATCCTGATGATCGTCATATCGTGTGTGATGGGGAAGGGCAAAGTCTTCTTCCTCTTGGTCTGAGAATTCCTCTTCGCTTTGAATAAAATCGATATTGCTTGGATCCTGGAGCCAAAGGGGTATTCCGTTTTGACTTAAAATTTCATTCATATATCCATAAGCAAAAAAGAAGAGAAAGAAAATTAAAGAAAGGGTTATTCCAAATAAACAATCATAAAGAGTCGAAATATCCATGATGAAAATGTCTGTAAAAATGTTGAAAACAGGATAAATTGATCCGGATGAGATACATTGAAATATTCTCCAGGATATTAGAGGAATCAAGAGGATCCATGTAGTAAGAACTAGGAGATAATGAAGAAAATTTGCAACATGCGATTTGATTTCCAACCAAAATTCATTCAGCACATCACAAGAAGGCAGATTTTGTGGGGCATCAGATGAATATATTGATTTGAACTTGAATTCATGATTGCATAATTCACATTTTGTTTTTTTGCTGAACTCTAACCAGATTTCAAGACTAAGATTGTAAATTTTCAAGTAAATTACCATTTTTGATGAATGTACTTAATGCTGCCAGAGCAGTTGCATGGGAAAAATAGAAAATTTTCCTCAGAACTCGGACATCTACAAATACGGCAAATATCTGAGAGATAAATGGATTATTTTACTGTTTGATGCTGAATCTTGAAAGTCTGAATTTTCCATCGGTTTAAATCATGGAAAAATTGGAACAATTAATTTTATTAAACGTTTTCTTAGTAGTTGTTTCCTTCAACCAATTGTAGATATTTTCATTTTAGAAATTATTTAACTTTCACAAAATGATTCAAAATTTAATTTGCAGGTTTTATGCGAACTGCCGTATCATAAAACATTCTCATATCCAATATAGTCAGACATCTCAATTCCATCATCGTAATAAAGATGTTGACTTTAGAGATACAAAGATAGCCTTTCAAGCGAAGTCAAATTTTGAATTATTTAGAGGATACGTTGTTTTCAAACTATGTTCAAGCAAATTTCTTGTCAAACATAACAAAAGAATTATGGATGTGACTAAGTCTATAATTGGGGAGAAATTATTCAGTTTCATAATGAAGCACACAGTGTATGGTCATTTTGTCGCTGGAGAAACCCAAGATGAAATTCGCACTTATGTGAATAAGTCAAGAAAATTCCATGTTAAATCCATTCTGGATTATAGTGCCGAAGAAGATATTTCCGATGATAAGGCAAAAGAAAGGTTAAAGTATGTTTTTATTTACTATCTATTCGTAAAGAGAATCATATGAAACTGTAATTCGCGAATCGACCATGAGTCCAAGCATTGAAGAGGAAAAAATTTATCGACCAAACCTTAAATTTGCTGATCGTTCAGATAATGTCATTTCTGCCCGTACTTACTTTTATGAATCAGAGGCAAAATGTGATAGAAACATGGGGATTTTTCTCAAGTGCATCGATTCTGTTTCAGATTCGACCAAAAATGAAGGCTTTGCAGCTATCAAGTTGACTGCTTTAGGTCGACCTCAGTTTCTTCTGCAAATTTCTGATTTCCTTCTCCAACTTCAAAAGTTGTTTGATCTTCTCTCACCAAGAACATCAATTCCAGAAAGCCTTAGAAGATTTGACATTAACGAATTTCAAACTCGTCTTGATGACTTGGGTATCGAAATTTCCTATGATGAAAAGATTAAATGGTTCACTCTCTTAGACGTCAGTGGCGATGGGTACGTAAGAAATGTATAAATTCTTCTCTAGCAACGTCGATTTACTAGACTGGTCTCAGCTGAAAAACCTTGAGAACGATTATGCTTCAATATTTAGAATTAAAGATAAAAAGGTAAGAATTATTTCATACATTCTTGCCTATATAGACTGGTAAAATGCAACAGCTTGGCTCAACCTTGACAGATGAAGGTGTGGAAGAGTTGAGAAACATGATCCAGAGAATTGATAAAATTGCGCAAGTAATCCATTTGTTCCCCACTGAAAATTTTGATGAAAACTAATTTCTGAATATTTCTATCCAGCATGCGCTTGACAAGGGGGTGAGAATAATGATTGATGCTGAGCAGACCTACTTTCAACCAGCCATCAGACGTTTGGCCATGGAAATGATGAGAAAATTCAACAAAAACTCTACAATCATCTTCAATACTTACCAGTGCTATTTAAAGGTCTGTTATCCTTAGAATCTACATGTAGTAATTTAAAATTTTCCGTTGAATGTTTATTTTTACCCCTATGAGGATAAAAATAATCTCTTCGATTTACTATGTCCGAATTCAAGGTCACAATTTGCATAACCTTTAAAGAGAAAAAAATAGTCAAATGACTTGATAACCACCATTACGATCTTTAATTTTTTTTCAAATCATGCTTTTTATTCTTACATCTTTCTATTCCAGGATGCTAAAGCGCAACTCACTCAGGATCTGGAGATGGCCAAAATTGAAAACTTTTACTTTGGCGCCAAATTTGTCCGTGGAGCTTATATTGATCAGGTGAATTTTTAACTCTACGCAAAGAATTTTAGATTGAGTATTTCTATTAAAGAGAAATTTTTTATTTTATTAGTTAATCTCTGTTCAGAAATAAGAATTTTAATTTATTTTACTTTTGAGAAAAAAGAAATCGATATTCTAATCACTAAATACTTATAAAAATCAAATTTTAATTTTAAAGGAAAGAAAAAGAGCTCTAGACTTGGGCTATCCTGATCCAATAAATGACAGCTATGAAGATACGACCAAAATGTACCATGGTTGCCTTGAACACGTACTAAGTGAGATAAACAAGACCGAAAAGGGTAAAATATCAATCATGCTTGCAACACATAACGAAAAAACTGTCCAGTTTGCTTTAGACAAGTTAGTGCTTCAAATAAACATTATTATTTACGTAATTGATTTTTCACGAAGCAATTTATACAAAACATTAAAATTTTAATTTCACTACACTATTAGAATGGCCGAATTTGATATTAGACCACAGGATAAACTAATTTGCTTCGGACAACTGCTAGGAATGTGTGATCAGATATCATATGCGCTTGGTGAGCAATGATTTCACTTGTTTATTAATTCAAATTAATTTAATTATAGGACACAATGGCTATTCTGTCTATAAGTATGTACCATATGGACCGGTAAACGAAGTTTTGCCATACCTGAGCAGAAGATTAGCTGAAAACCATTCAATTATGGAAAATTTATCAAGAGAGCTGTCTCTAACAAAAGCTGAAATCAAGAGGAGGATTTTTAACAAAAGTTAAAATTAATCCGTCATTGATTTGTTGGATGAATTTCATCCTGATATCCTACATCAAGATACTTCTATTTTATGATACCTTTTTAATGACGCCTTGTTGGAAATTTGAATATATTATTTTAGTAATAATCAAATTTTTTATTTATTTCCTTTCTGAAATTTAGAATCAGATCCTTTTCGTCTGAAGGTTTTAGTCAGAACATTAAATCATCTTGAATTTGTTTTCGTGAACAAATAAACTTGGTAAAACAAGTTTATAATGAACTGGTTAATTGTTTGTTCAATGCAATGTTTTAAGTCTTTATAAAAATTTTGACTGATTTTCTACCCTTCTAACAGTTAAATATCTTGATTGCTATAAATATCTGAACTATTTTACCTTTAAATTAGTGTTTATTCTAATGAAATAGTCTATAATGGATTCTCAATGGGAAGCTGTTCTATTAAATTCAGAAATAGACTTTGTGCATTCTTTTCTTCCGAATAACAATTCTCGTTTGTATATACTTGGCAGGGAATATCTTTCTCTAAATGGTGATTATCTAAAAATCTTATTCTCTAGATAGAAATCTTGTTAATGATGATATAACCTCCCGCATTTGGTGCACATATCGGAAGAATTTCAAAGAAATAAATTCTAGTCTGACAAGTGACAAAGGCTGGGGTTGTATGCATCGATGTGGCCAAATGCTTATTGCTGAATGCCTCATCAGAAATCATCTATCCCGGGGTAATATAAATTTTATTATTCTTTTTCCTTTTAGATTGGCGTTGGAATCCTAATGCAATCGACAAAACCTACTGGAAAATTATTAAAAAATTTGAAGATCGAATTTCTGCTCTCTATTCAATTCATTCGATAGCAATGATGGGAGTTTCAGAAAACAAATCTGTCGGAGAGTGGCTTGGACCCAATACTGTCTCCAATATTTTAAAGTAATTCATTCTAATTAAATTGTTCATTCAATCAGGAAATTAGTTAGTTTTGACAACTCAAACAAGATCAAAGTTTACGTAACTAACGAGGAAGGAGTAATTTACGACGAAATCAGTAAGTAAATTCATATTTAGTAGAATGTATTTGTATTAAATTTTATTCTATAAAACTCTTTAATGTATTGCCACATTATATCTTGGGAGGTTGATTTTTTCATACACCTTAGTTATTAATGCATTAAAAACTTTTGATAACTTCAATGCTACAATTTTTAATCTAATTATTCAAAAAATCCTTTTGCCAATTCTATATGTTTGCGTGAAATTAAACCCTCATTGTCTAGACAAACGGAAAACTCCAGTGAATCTAGGAAATCTTGTCTTAAGAATTAATGGTTTTTTAAGATTTGAGAAAAAGTATAAATCATTATTCCAATTAGTTTGATCAACTTCCTCCAAATTTTTAAATACCAATTTAAATTAATTCTTTAAAGAAAAGTTTGCTACAAGTCCGTGCACAAAAATTCTGATCAAAGAGGAAGAACAAGACTTAGTCGATTGCCAAGTAGTTAAAGCATCGGATGAGACAGAAAATTCCACTGATTCAGATGACTCAGATAATTTTATCTCAAAGTTTATTCAAATTGAAAAAGAAAAATCTTTGAAGAGAATATCCCAGCCGTCAACTTCAGATTTTTACCAGCCCTCTGATGGAGAAAGTGACACAGAAGCCTTTGAGGTGATTCATAATGATTTCAATCGTAAAAACCATGGAAATTCTCGTCCTGGCCAAGTCAGAGAAGAATCTCCTGAGAGATCTGATGCTCATAATTGGAATCCCTTGCTGCTCTTAATTCCTGTTAGATTTGGTCTCAACAATCTTATCCCGCAATATTTCAACTGCATCAAAGTAAGCCTCACTCATTCTTGGAGATCATTTGTATTAATTTTCATTTGAAATTAGTTCAAAAATGGAAAAAATTCAAAATATCATTACTTTTGAGTATGGTGTTCAATTAGACAGTTTTTACAAAATAGATAAAAGTTTGTCTCTTCTAACCATTTTATGTGGTGCTGGCGCTTTACGAAATTGAACCGAAAAATAGCACAAATATTTTACGAAAAAAAGTATGTTACGAGAACGATTTGTAACCCTTTAGTACGAAAATGAATTGAAGATATTTTTTTTGATGAATGAATTTATTTCACTTACGAAAACAAATATTTGTACCCTTCATGTCCCTAATTAGGGTGGAACACAACACTTTCTTGAGCGATAATTTGAAGTATAAGATACTTGAAAATACTTTCTTAATTTCTCATTAGAAAGGAAATTTATTTCGCTACAAAAATATGTACAATTCATGAAAATAACTTTTCACTAATGCTAACCAAAGTTACTTGAAGAATTATGATTTTTTGAAAATCTAGTCAGATATTTACAAAGTTTTTTTTGAAAACATATTTGCTGAGGCCTTAAGGAAAAACAATACCTTAGATTTCAAAGCCAATTTTAACCTCTATCTTTTTTGAAATGATAAGTCAGCTTTCAAAAAGGAATTCAGATTCGAAATCAGCGTAATTATTTTGCTAATGTTACCAATTTTCTAATTTGTGTGATGAAAAAATAATAATTTGGGACATGAAGGGTTTAAATTCTCCTAATTTTCCAGAAAATTTTCTCTCAACTGTGTCATTTAATGAATTAAAATTCATTGAAAAATCTTTGCACTAATTCAAAAATTTTCATTTAAAATCGAGATATTGTAAATCAGAACAAACTCGTAAACATCAAGGGTAAATGTTTTTGATCATCTTCTGAATGAGAATAAGGCTGGTAAGAGTTCAAAATATGCATTATTTATATTAGATATTAATTGCAAATAATAAATTTCAGACTAGTTTAGAGTATTCCTCTAGTGTTGGGATTCTAGGAGGTCGACCAAGTCATGCACAATGGTACATAGGATACATTGAAAACTCACAGTCTAGCATACCAGAAATGATTTGTCTTGACCCACATACAACACAAGAAGCTGCTCGTTTCAACAGTGATTTACCCAGCTCAACCGAGGACAGCCTATTTCATTGTAGTGATCCGACAATTGTCAATCTATCCAATGTTGATCCCAGCATGTCATTTGGATTTTTCTTCAAAACCCAAAAAGAATTTGACCAGTTCGCGGAAACATTCTCCCAGGATGTCATTAACCAGGTTAGTAGACTAATATGATATGTGAAATTTATACACATGCTACAGTATTTGTTACCTTTGAATCAGTGTTTTTATAAACGAACTAGTAGGCTAAGTTTTGAGTCAATACGAAATTAGTTTATCCTTGGAATAATTGCATTCTCAAATGTGTAATATTTTTTGTGGTATTTCCTATTACAAAATAGAAGAATTCGAAACAGAAGCCACGTGGTTTTTAACTTATTATTTATTGTCACCGTTACTTAATTGAGACCTTTTATATTCTAGTCTAATCTACCTGTACACATAATTGGTCTGAATTCATCTTATATATATATAATAGATTTTTATTTGATAAGAAAATAAATGCATGCATTTAAGCAAAATAAATCAAAGTTGTCTGGGATAAATCTGTATAAGTAATTACAAATAGAGGAAATTTTGATGTTTTTAAAAATATTCAAGTTAATCTGGAAACGGAATCTGAGAGGTAGGAGGGCACTATGTAGGATGGTATAACCCTGAGATGAACGGATGTTATATCTTTGGTCGCTGGGTGCTGATCTATTGGCAAAAAGGGAGGCAGAGGCAGCAATTCTTCTGAGCCATAATGGATGGAAACTGGACATTGTTAGAAGGGCTTCTTCTTTTGGAATCTTCAGCCATTTATATATAAGCTGCTATTTTAATTTAAATCACTTATAAATAATTATTTAAGACACCTTCATCAGGTTTGAATTCGTTGGATGACATTGGCAGCTAGATTTCTTTAATTCTAAATATCTTGGAAAAACCTGAAGATGGTTAAAAGGAAATATACAGACAGATTAAGCAAATTTATGCCCAGTTCTGGCTCGAAATAAAGAAGAAACCATTAATATCGTATGCATTGTCTGATCTTATGAATCGAGGTTTTGATCATTTCTTCTTTTCCCTAAAATAATTATCAGTTATGCCTGCTGAAGAAGATCTTCATCAATTTCGTATTGTTCTTTTTTGTACCAAACATCAGAGCTCTTGGATGTGCAACTAGACACCACAAGAATTATTACACGTTTGAGAATGCAACTATTCCAAGGATAAACTAATTTCGTACTGACTCAAAACTTAGCCTAGTTCGTTTATACTGATTCAAAGGTTATACTATTATTGGATCTGAAAATATATTACTTTTTGAGTCAATCAAGTTCTGAGGACAATGTAGAAATTACAATGTTTTTATGCAAGAAACCTAGTGGCAAATTATGTGAAAAACCAGTGTGTAGGTTGTGTTGACTCAAAACTTTTGAGTGATTCTGGCCCAGTTAGTTAGAGGGGTTTCCTTTAAAAGTTAAAGACCTGGATTAGAATTCCAGCTGTGTAGTGTACTTACATTTCCATGCGACTTCACCTGTCATCATGAGTTGAATGACACTTGCTTGTCCAACAGGCTAGGCATGATGCATTACAATTTTAATGACCACACCTTGCTACAGTAGGTTTCTTGTATAAATTTTTTTGATTAGCAATTCGGATCAAAAGGATTTAAATTTTTACTTATCTCTGCTTTCAGGGAAAATATCCGCTGACAGGTTTCTATTGGACACGGCCAGACAACTTTCGTTGGAAAGAACAGAATCATCATAAAAATACCGAGAATAATTCAAATGTACCAGTTAATTGTAAGTTATTTTTTCAGCATAAAACTAATGATAAGTGGCGTAAATTACATTTTAGTTAAAAAGAATAGAGGTATTCTCCACATCATTATACTCAAGAGTATGCAAAGAGAAAATAAAATGAAATGAAGACTCTTTATTGAAGAGATAGACTTTATATCATTAACAAATTTTGATTTTATTTTCAGCCGACTATGAACTGGTCTAGTGAGAGCCTAAACAAAAATTCATTCATTATCGGTGAAATTTGAAAGCTACATTTTCATTTATTACAAGAAGAATTAATTACAGACTGTAACCTTGAACCAAAATTCTATGCGAGATTTTATTTTAATATCATTGCTAATATCAATTATTATTTTGTTTCGTAATTGTGTCTTTTCTCTTGGAATTAATCGGCCAGTAACAGATCTCACAAGAATTGAACGCTTGTTATCCCTAATTGACGATAATAAGAAGGACTATGACGTCAAAGTGACAGACCCAAAGACTATCATAGTAGACCTATTCATGAAAAACATTCATTATGAATCAGTGAGGAATCTAAGGACAGAAATTGAGTGTTATCAATGTGAACATTGTCTAGAGGCTGATCCAAATAAAATTTTGTCAGATTGCAATATTTGCATGGTAATTTGACTAAATCTGTAAATTTATTTACAGGTTCAAAGATTACAGGATGACTATTATCGCTTTGGCTGTATTGAGCAATCGAACGAATCTAAATGTTACGAAGATACTTTCTTTTGCTGCACCGACAATTTATGCAATTCATGAACCAAGTATTAATCAAATAATCTTTATTCAATGAAAAATATACATTAGTTTGGCAATATTAATAATACAGAGAAGTTAAGCTTTCCATTTAACATCGTTAAGACCATGGAATTGTCTTTTCAAATTTTGTGAATCAGCCCAATTCGAATCGAGATAGGACATGTCTTGAGCATCTTCCTCGAGTTTTTTTATCTCTTCTTGTCTTTTGTGATAATAAGCCATCATAGCTCGTTTATCAGCTTCACTAACGACAGGCTCACGAGATGGAGGTCCCTTTCCAATTTTTGATAATTTTACCACAATCTTAGTCTTCTCATTACGACCAGCAAAATCAAAGAGCTTTTTTCCTTTGACAATTTCTTTGCCACAAAACCATAATGCAGCTTCTTGGATTTTAATTATGTCATTTGCAGCTAGTTTACCTTCAAGATCTTCATTGTTTTCAAATTCAAGTCGAATCGGATCGTAAGGAGGCAAATTCATCGGATAGACTATTGTTACAGCTCCTTTTAGGATTCTCAAGCATTCTTCTAGAGTTTCTTTAGTTAAAGTGACATTTTTATCAATGTTGCTTTTATCGATTAATCCTTTAACTTCGTCGATAGATTTATTTAAAACAGCCTTCATTTGGTCATTTGGAGCTTTTCCGTTTCTTCTTCCTACTTCATCTAAACGGGTAATGAAGCCTCCTTGAGGAACGCAGACATTCTCAAATTCATCAGATAGCTTGAGCTCTGTGATCTGATCTTGGGTAAGCCCTTGCATTTGAGGTGCAATAAGTATTCCATGCTCAGACAAGGATTTTATTTCATCACAAAGACGTTCTACCTTGAGAACTAATCTATCAAGTTCACTAATTTCGTCAATCAGATCATCCGTATTGATGTCACATTTCACTTCAATTAAAAATCTTTCAAGGTTATTTTTCTTGACAACCAATTTCATAATTGCAGCACTAACATAAATGAAAAAATTGAATTTTTAAATACTTTTAAATTTTTTTACTTTGAAAATTTTCTTGCGCACATTTAAATCAATTCTAAAAATGAACTGTCAACATGGAGTCTGAAGAAGAAATACTTGAAGCTTACAACACTCTTTCTAGTAACTCGAAAACTGCTTTTCAGTTCACTCGTTGTGTTGATGAATGTGAAAGTAAACATTGGGATCTGTACTACAATAAATGCTTTGACATTTTTTCAAAGCTATGGTTGTTCCAGTCAAAGCATCGGAATATTCTCGAGAAGAAGGTTGGATTTTCTCGGAAAGATGTTGGAGATATCGCTAACAAAATAGGACAGCTGTATTATCACTATTAGTAATTTCACTTGAAAATTATTCTTATTTTAGTCTACGAACGTCAGAAAAAAGTCACTTGAAAGAGGCCTTTTCCTTTCTCGATGCCATTCGCCAGCGTAAATATTATTGCTCAGCAGATGACATGAAACCGGAATTACGCCTAAAGCATTTGAGGTGTTGTGCACGTCTCTTGATGATTGCCCTAATTTCCAACAATCGAAAAGTTATTCTAGAAGTCTTGAAGGAACTTGAAACTGTCATCAAGATTCTTATGGATGAGTATCTCAACAAAAAGTGTGAGCGAAAAGTCTCCTCTACCACCTTGATGCATATTCAACAATGGACTAGACTCTTGTTAGACATTAAAATGTTCACTCATGGACTCGGCTATGATAAAGATTATCACATTCACCTGAATGTTTTGATTAGTTTTCCAAAGCTGGAAATATCTTCCGAGACCTTCCCCGATTCCCTGCATATATCAAAGGCTGTGATTATTAACACTGAAATTAAACAAGTGATTTTACCACACAAATTTAAATGATTTTCCCATGTTTTTTATCTTGTTTTAATCATTATAGCCGCAATTCGATTGTTTCACCCTGGACTCTTTCCGGATATTCTCTACCCTTGACAGAATCAAATCTGGTAAGTTCCTTCTCAATGCATTCATATAGTATTTTATTTAACATTGATCGAATTATTGATTTAAATTTGCATATAATACTTTAGTCAGCTTAGAATATGGACATGTTGGCAACACACACGAAAAAATTGCCTATTAACGCCTGACAACTCCTCTTTATTCTTCGTACTTACACTCTCCACCCTTTTTCATTCTATACACACCGTGTATACCAACTTTATTGGGAGCTGGTACACACAACACACTGAGTAATAATTATCAGTTACTAACTAAGTACCATGGTATTAATACACACTTATTTCCGATTGTTGTCAAGGTTTCTCATCTCCCCATGTCCCGGCTATGTATAATAATAAACTCTTCTTTTGGCTTTCTGTATTCTAAATGGACTTGATGTATCAAAGGATTATTGAATGGGACAAGATAACTGTAAAAAGAGGGGGTAGAGAGGGAATCCCCTAGCTTATATTGAGGTCGGGCTTGATTATTTCCCTCTTTATGTGAAGGAATATGACGGGGTGGAGTTTTTCTTGTTGTAACAGAAAAAAGATTTTTCGACTAAAGAGAAAAGATGGGTGACTCATCATCCACATCTCTGTGTACCCTGCTATTTCTTCTTTTAATTCGTCTCTATTTCTTGCGCTATGTTAGTAGTTATTTGAATATTAGTAACTATGGTTCATAAATTTATCTAATTTCTCTCTCTATCTGCTCTTTGTGTTTGTGCACAGGAGAGAGTGAATAAAAAATTCAGTTTTTGTTGCTATGCTTCATTAAAAGGTTTTGTATGTTCATCTCTGCTTCGTTCCAAGCAATTTTTCACTTGAAATTTCTTAATTTTTTCTCGTTATTGTTTCATCTGAAATCGTACGATATCGTAGTAAAATTAATTCTGCAAATTCTTTGAATATTTGTAAAGCTTTTACTCATTTTCTTACAACAATCTAATCGATTTGAATATAAGGGGTCATACTCAATGATGAATCGTGATTTCCTTCATTAAAATTCTTAAAATATCCTACATAGTACTAGCAATAAATATATAGCAGGCATATTTACAAAACTTTATTGGACACGAAGTTATATAATGTCATTTTGAAATAAGATTTCACAAAACAAATTTTAAATATCTACTTTTTCTATTTTTTGACCCATTAAAATATTCAAGTGAATTAGAATGACAAAATAATTTGGATTTAGCATCTAGTAATCTCCAATTTTTCTTCTTCAAGTAATTTTTTCCTTTTCTAAAAACTACAGTCAATCTACAAAAATAAAAATCAACTCACATTTAGCTCTGTAATTAATGAACAAATTCTACTTGTAACTTGATACATCTGTTAAAACTCATCCCTCGTTACCATGACATTCAGGGCAAATTCACTATTTCCTTCAACCAAACTCTATAAGCATACCCCCAACGTGCAATTAGCCCTATTGAATCATGTCACTTTAATTCATCACCATGGTGTGGACGAATTTCATTTTAAAATTCATACGCCAAGTTATGATAACACTGGTGTTGAAATAAAAATGTGTCGGGTTATCAAAAATTAGGATGTAATTTTAATGCTGATTCCTAATCTGTACTCAAAATTTCCCCTTTTTTGTAAGGTTTGGGTATTATTTTTGAAAGTGTATTACTCTAGATTTTTCATTCAATGAACCAATCAGAGTTGAGGGAATTGAATTTCAGTGAAAACACCTTTAAATGAATAACTTAATAACTTTGAAACAGTGGTTCACACTCAGAAGAGAACGTTTAACAAAAGATTTGCTCCGGAAATTTCGTATTAAAATATATGTTAATTGATACTAGATATTTTCCAACTTTACTCACAATTCTTAAAGCTTCTCGAACATTTAAAAAAGTTTGAAAAAACCAGTAAAATTTTTTGCTCTTTCAATTAATATAAATTTTATATTAAAATAATTGTTTTTCTCTTTTAAAATTTAACTTTGATCCGTGTTTCTTTTAACAAATTTCCCTTTTTACACTTTTCTAAATTTTACCCAAACCTCAATAAATTGGATAATTCCGAGCCCTGATTTGGAATTAGCATAAAAATTTGAACAACTCGATAAAATTGCATGACTAAGACCAGTGTAAACATCAGATGATTATAATTCATTGGAATTGCACGCCATAAAAGTATCAAATAATTTTAATTGAATGAAATTTGTGGAAAAAACATTAATTTGTAAAAATGTTTTATCGTTTCATTCCGTTATGGTAAAATGCAATACCATTTTTCGTATAACAACTCTATAGTTATCACTCATTTCAAAATCATGTTTAATTATAATTAAAAGAATAATTATTCTTTTGAAATAGTTATAATTTATAATTTAACAAGATATGCAACTCTTTAAGGTGTTTAGGGGATATCTATGTTAATGTTAATGGAATCTATGAAAAATTGAAAAAAGATTTTGGCTTTTTATTCAAAATTTTCATGAAAAACCCTCATGTGCTGCAGTTGGCAACAAGATATCATCAAAACATTCAATCAAGAAATACTGATTCACTTAGAGAAGAGAATGTCTCGCCGAAAGAGAGTGAAAAAAGAAGAAAACATGAAAATTGCATCGTAATCTTGGCAGAAAGAAAAAATATTTATCTCAGGTCAACTTCTACTATATCACTATTATAATGATAATCGCTCGTATTCTTCAACCTTCTTTGTCCCCTTCTTCAGCTGATAATGTTTCTTACCAATGTTCTATGCAAATATACCCTCTATGTATTGTATATTCTATCCTTTTTTATTTATATGTATAAATTTATGGGTTCCAGGCTCATTTACGCATCCATAAAAATAATTGGTCCAACATACATACATAGAGAGAGACAGATCTTGAAAAAAATTACTCTCTAAAGCACCCATGTGAATTCATTCAAGTATGATTATTATATGAAAAAATTCATTGAATTGTTTTGTTTAAAAAGTAATAGTAGTAGTAGTAGTCAGAATGAATTTATGCGTGAGTCATTAATCAGAATTCTTGCAATAAATGTGTACATGTTCTTAAGTTTCTAGTACTTCAATAAAGTGTAGTTTCTTTACTCTTGCTTAGTTTACTACCTCTAGTAGTCTTCAAGGTGATTCGAATGATGATACCGTTTATCTTCATTTTATTTCCCTCTCTCTTTGAGTGAAGCTTTATGTTTTGTTTTCTTGTGCCACTAATTAAAGTCATCTTCGTGACTTGTTCTTTCATCTTTTGTCTTCTTTTTTTTTCAAAGAAACTCACTCAAGGATTGATTGATAAACCAAAAAATTCTCCATCATTAGTGGAAAAGAAAAGTTAAAATTCAATAGGATCTAGTTGATTGCAGGTCATGTAAAGGGTTCTTTCAGATGCATTAGTTTGGATCTTCTTTCATGATTAGAAATTTCTCCTGCATTTTGAGGACCATAAGTTTATTGTTTGGCCAGTTGAATGAAATTTTGACGACTACATTGCTTTAGGTGCAATTTTATTCAGGAACTCTTTCTGTTGAGGTGTTCTTTTATCCTTATAGCTTGATGTCTCTAAATTCTTCCCTCAGTATTCATTAACCTCTATGTGTAGCCACTTTTAGCCTGGTCTGAATCGAAGTCTATTTCAAGTCTTACGTTAGAGCTCTTGAAATTAGATTGTCAAAATCATTCTATCAACTGATTTGTAATCTTGAAGTCCTAATGTTTATAATCTGACTGTGTTTAAAGAAGTAAGAAATATCTTTCCTTTTCGATTGATGAATTCAAATAAAAACTATCATTATTTCATGTATTTTTATCAAGACCCAGAAGCCGATAATTGTACCCTAATGTTTCCACAAAAGAAAGTCTTGAATAAACCCACCCAAATGGACGCTCTCCTCACGATCATGCAAATGTGCAAAGACCTCGACGTGCCAAATATAAAGAAGCGACAAAAATTCTCGTCAACATGCAGACACATGTTCTTTCTCTACCTCTCGGGATCCATCAACGAGTCTCAGTTTATTCTAAACTCAAATAATGAAAATTCTACTATCGCTAATGATCCCCTGAGACGAATGAGTTCCTCTCGCTCATTGCAAATAAACCATCTTAGTCAACATGCCAATCTCTTACGCCCTGATTCTATTGACTTGGTTGACTTTGAATTTGTTGGTGCCAAGACCACCGAAGCAATGATCAATTGTGAGCAAGTGTTTTTTTTAATTTTAAGGAATTTGCATATTATAAGCAGGATATATAATATATTCTATAAGTGTAATACAAAATTTTATTTTCCATCAAAAATTGATGTTTCAACCGAGTAAAACACATTTTTTAAAATCAAAATGAATATTTTTCATATTCTTATATACCAAAATCATAAATATTTACCAAATTTCCTAGGAACTCTTCATTTTTTACTTTGGACACAATTTCTATTTGAAATGTTGCAAAAACTATTCAAAATTCTCAAATTTTTTCATTTCTTGTAGTAAAATTAATTGAAAATATCTTTATGATTATTATTATTCTCTTGCCACGTGTTCAAAAAATTTTCATTTTCAACTCGAAAACGTGTGGTTTTATGGGAAAAAATGCTCAGTTTTCAAATATCTTGGAAAATGACTTTAAAGCTAGGAGTCCCAGTGTGTAATATATTGTCATATGTTTCGAAAAATCTAAAAATCATTTATTACCCATCACTTTTCTGAAAAAATAACTGAAATTCTTTCGAATGAACTATAAGCTACAATATTTAATTGATAATTTATGATAATTTAAATTTTATTTTCAAAATTTCCAACAAGATTTAATGATCATTTTGTTTAACAATTCACCCACAGAGAGATCTAAGATAAAAAAGAAACTTTTATCGAAATATAATACTAATAATAATGACTGTATTCTGAAAGAACTATCATTACTTAATATAAGATGTCTACTCGCTTCGAAAACATCATCAAAGTACACAGATATTTTACTCTTCTAGCTTCTTCCCTAGAGAATACAATTGATAATTAAAGCCTACAATTAATTTGTTCTATATTCCACGAAATAATCTGAAATTTCATCTAGATATCCATGAGAAGGAACAAACACATGAATCTCCTCCACCTGCCAAGAGATCAAGAACAACTGAGAGTTAGTAAGTTTAAATCATATCAATTGGTATAATGTTCTTGTGATTGATTTTTCTTTGCAACAGTCTCAAGCCAGAAGATTTATATTCCATCATGAGGAGACCCCTATTCCTGATTGTTGACGGGGGACTTGTTGAAGATTTTCAGGTAATTTACCCTGAGATTTGGTTATTTTCACAATCAATTCATTTCTTTTTTAACTTTTATAGACAATTAGTCAAAAGTTTAAGCAACCCCTCTTGTGTCTATTCGGTCCATTAAAGTATCCCTCAAAGTATAGTGAAAGTAAGCCATTAATTCATGGCGTCTATCAAAACTTTATCACTTTTTTATATATCTCATATCTATTTTGAAGTAGTTGCATTATCTAAATAATTTTTAAAAAATCCCTTAGTATTTCCCTGGAATGGAAACCTGCTAACAAGTTTTCTGCATCGGCCTACTTTAGGTCTCTTCCTGAGCTGTGGCATGCCAATGGAGTCTATTGACTTGACCAATGGTAGCCTAATTGATGAACTCGTGGATTTAGAGACAAAATGGACAGTAGAGGTTTTGCATTTGATCAGAATTTGTGATGACGGCCTCTGGAATATAATCAAAGGGGATCAGATTTCAAAGAATTTTGTTGCCAGATTCGTCTTTGCCTATCATTCACTAAAGTATGTTCTTCTAACATTTCCAATCCACCACCAAAAGAGAATATTAAACTTTATTTTTCATTCATTCATAATGTAGGATACATAGAGATTTTGTCCATCCGAATATGCTTCCTAGAATTATTCCAGATGTCTCTAGAATGCTTGATGATCACGTCATCAAGAGCAGTTCATTGACTAAGATCTTGGAGAGGATTGTCCAACTTTTGAATTTGCAAGAACACTTTTGCTTCATCAATGATATGACGTTTAACAAATGATCATCATCTTTCCTACGACATTTTACCTTGTACATAGAAACAAATTGCCTTTATTATGATATGATTTTTTCAAATTCCACTAATATTTTCTGATATACACTGTATTATTATGAATAAAATTTGTATATTTGTATTAAAATAAAAAGATTTATTACAAAATAAAAAAATAATATCAAAATATTGCAGAATTTTGTTTTGGAAAATAGAAAATATTACACTTGAGAATAGAAGAAACACACATCACAAAGTTAGCAATTAAAGTATAAAAAATTTTTCATTGGCAAAGGAAGATCACTGCGGTTGATCCAGTCAAAGAAATTATTTTTCATTCTACGACACAAGGCCAAGCGACAAATCTCACCAAGTTTACTGGGATGAGACATTTTCTCTTGGAGGAGCACAGCTATTTCATTATTTTCCTCAATATAATTAATAGGAATATTTCCATTCATGTCAACACTGAATACATTTGAACCGAATCTTAGGAGAAGCTTGATGATTTTAGTTAATGAGGGATTGTTGTCTTTTTTCATAAGTTGAATTGATTCAGTTAAATAATTTAAATGGTTGGGATTTGCACCGAACAGTAACAGATAATAAACATAAATTGGTTCTAATTTATCTATTGCTGATCGGAGAGGAGTTTTACCGTCAAATTTACTTTCCAAGTTGAGATCCGGGCAATTTTTCATGACCAGTATTAGACAATTTAGTTTTGATTTCTTGATACAAATGTTCACGGAATCGATTAAAATAGAACTATCATTGAAACTGCTACAAAGAATCATAATCTTCTTAATCTTGTCCAAAGAACCAGAGAGACAAGCATCTGGCAAATGTTGCAAGGACTTATCCCTCTTGAAGAATCCTCCATCAATTAAACAGGTGAATATTATGTTATCATGGGAATAACAACTTAATTTAAGAATATTAGCGAGAGACACTGGTGAAGAGTGAACGGATTTCTCCCATTCGGTAAAGTTTTCCTTAAAACTAGCCAAATCCTCATTTTCTATGGCTCTTAATATGTTCAAAAGCGTCCACATTGATTAATAAAACAAATAGAGTGTAGGAAAAACTTTTGTTTTACAAAGTACTAATGTTAAAATTTTTTCCAAGAAAATTTTCTTCTTATCCCTCAAAGTTTCTCAACTCGAATCCAAGGAATCTAGAAAAGTTAGGAATTCCTGATGTTTCCAATGGTTGGGAATTTCAAAAGAATCGACAAAGATTCGTTTACAAGTGTGAATTCATCAAAACCAAATCTCACACTACAGCCAAAGTTATCCATCATAAGTTTGGTGAACTCTTTTCAGTTACAACTCAAATAAAATATATTCAAAATAACCTCTACTCTACCACAGATGTCACTGCAGCGATGAATATTGGTCGTATTCTTTTAGAACAGCTGAAAAGATGTGGAATAAATTCTATCTTCGTAGATCTTGATGATCTAGAATCAGAAAACTCAAAAGGAGAATTTGTCAAAACACTCAAGAATGGAGGAATCTTGTTGAGAGAGGAGATTAAAGATATTCCAGATTCATTTGGCATTGACTATGATTCGCTTACAACGTTACAACGCAAATCACTTGCCCCTACAGAATTGGAGATGCTCAAGAATAATCCTGACTGGAGTAACTTTAAATTCCCATATTCCCTTCGACCAACTCAAAAGTCTTCGAATAAAAAAGAAATTTTAACAAAGATTAGGCAAGGAATGGTGTGGGATGACTTTTATAAGCGAATGGTTTTACCCAAGAACAAAGCAGCTTGGCAAGTCGAACTTGAAAATGAGGATACTCCACAAGATATCCAAGATCAACCAGTCGTTAAAGCTGTTCCTAAGAAATGGGATTTGAATTAGTCAATAAAGTTGTGACCCGATAAATTATGATTTCTATCTAGGTTGAGCCACTCTATTAGAAAATACAATCTCCCATATTATACCTATTGATGAGTTTAGTTAAATGATATATTATCGATCGTGAAAATTTTCACTTTAAATCTTATTAAGATTATCTTAATATGAATAATTCGATTTAAATGAGTCTATTCGGTAACAGAAAAACAACAACGCTAATGATTTAAAAATTTATTCTAAAGATTTTATCATAAAAGTTTTATCCAACAAATAATATATGTGTAATTTTGATCGTATTCTTTTTGATAGTTATCAACGATTACTGCTCTCTAAAAATGTAAAGTACCAGCCTCCTCCCTGGACAAAAGTAAAATCAATTCAAGTTAAAAAGTTAACATTTAAATTATCTGTAAGCCTAAAAATCTTATTACAATTAAGATAATTCCTGAAAGATTCTCAAAACGACGACCTATAACTGATTTTAAGAATGAGAATACTAAAAAATTCTATTTTACAACTATACCAGATGCCGAAGTCATATCCATATGTGACAAATATCTGAGTCATTTTGTAATTTGATCATTAACTCAAGATTTTAGGTAGATTCCAAAATTGTACTAAACAACTGCCCAGTGATGCCTAATCATTTCATGGTAGTGGCCGGCTTTCAAAGTAAAACTCCTCAATATTTAACCAGAGAATCTATCAAATTGGCAGCTCATGTTCTTCAGATCAGTGAATCAAAGTAATTTCTATAGTCAAATAAATTGTAGAAATACTTTACTCGGTTTCAATAGTCGTGAGGCTTCCGCTTCCATAGACCACCTGCATTTCCATATCGTTTATCCGGAAGAGAAACTGCATGCTCAGTATGCGTCAACTGAGAATTTGACAGCTTCTTCTAATTTTCCAGAAGGATACAGCAGGATAGACCACTTTATTGATAATTTTCACTTTGCATTGGTTGACTATGATTCAGTGGATGAATTTTCTCAATCAATTCACCATGTTATCAGTGTACTGCAAAGTATGAATATTGCTCACAACCTGGTTCTTTGCAAGCATGAAAAAGAAAGAATTAGATCAGTCCTCTTTTTAAGAGGTTTATCAGACAAGAAGAAAGATCAAGAAGAATATGGTATTTCCCTGGGAGTTCTTGAAATGGCTGGTTTCATTGTTTGCAAAGATGAGGACACTTGCAGCCAACTCATGAAAGAAAATGGTCAGGCTATTGAAGACAACTTTAATAGACTAAAACTGGACCAAGAGACTCTAAATGCCATTTACAATCTACTACTGTAGTTTCAATATGAAATAAAAAATTAATTACTCAGTAAAACAAATTACTACAAAGAAACAACTTAAAGTAATACTGTAAATTACGGTTCGTAATACTACATTATTACGGGGGTTGGAAATTTTTCAATTCATACAGGCGTCAAACAAAAATTTGTTTAGTTTTTCTTGTTTTAGAAATCAGGTTATTTTTACACATTTTATTGTACAGTTGTACCTCAATAAAAAATTTAACAAACCTATCCCTATTTTCTTTGACCCTATGAAAAAATGGTCTGACTACTATAAAGTAGGTTAAACTTTCTAAATTAACTCAAGTTTGGTCCATTCAATAATATTGAATCAATATTTTCTAATAAAAAGGCTGGATTCATTCATTTCTTGTTTCATAAAACACTCGGTAAACATTGGAGCAGTTTTGATTTTAAAATGATTTAAAAAAGGATTTTTCCCTTTTTTGTGTTTTCACATTTGCCCTTTTACCCCCTCCCTTGTTTGCCACCATAAATTTGGAACAACTGTAATTATAACTTACGTTATATATATATTTTTAATTTTTAAAGTATTTTAGATACTTAATTTATTTGTTATCGTCAGAAAAACACCCTTTAATAACTCACGTCACTCTTTATCCCTATAATCGCACAGAGTTCCTCAACATTGACTTCGCTTAGAAAATTAAGGAACATTAATCAGTCCCTTTAACATAACTACAAATTTCAACATGCAAAGAAGTAGCATTTGGTATTTTTTCTCTATTATGTTAGAATCTTTTTCGAGAGCAAGTATTTGAATTAATGTACTTTGCTGTTTAACGAAGTTATATCTGTAAAAAACTAGATTAAAAGAGAGTCGGACCAATCATTGGCCGCCAATGACAGAACCCTTGGGGACTCCGGAGATGATTTTTCCGTGGGTTGATGATTCTTCAGCAAAAGGTACGCTTGGATGCCTTTGAGATAGGGATAATTGTCCAGTTGATATATAAATGAGCTAATACAATGAAATTTGAAGCAATTATTAATAACATTTTAAAAAGTTTATCAGAGGCTCTTTCTTATATTGGGTCTACCCCTGTCTTAATTTCTACAATACTCGCATTTTGGTCTCCGGTCTGAACCCTCTATGGGTTAGAAGGTTAGCATTTATAGTGAAAAGTTTTATTGAATCATCTTCTATGATCGAGTATGTGTATTCCTTAAGAAGAGTAGCTTATGATAAACATTTCCTACTCTCAACTTTTATTATTATTATTAAGGATAAATATGACATTATGAACTGTAATAATCTTCACTCTATAAAGACCATTATAAGTCATATTCGCTCTAAAATAGACTATTACCAAAAATAAAATAGACAAGAGAAAAATTTTAGCATGGTCAAGAAAAGATAGTAGGTTTTCTTGATGTGCATCTTTACTTGAAAAATCCATGCTGATGAGGATCTTACGACAAAAGGTTTATATTCTGTCCAGGCGGGTTCAATATCTGTCAATAATTCTGAGAAAAAATAGGAATACAACAGTGCACATCATTTTTCACAGAGGTGAAAAAATTTCCGAAACCATGTTCACCTGTTTATTTCAGAAAACTATGAATCATATCAAAAACATCGGAAAAATTATGAAAGCATTTTATAATTTCAATGAGCAGAGACATAAGGATTCCATTTTGGATCCCCAAAGGTGATTTCCGATAAGAAAAGAACATTAGAAAATTTCCAGAAAGAGTTTCTATCTCCTTGTTCATGAACCAAAATCTTCACGAGAAATGCCTTTACTTATCAATTTCGATCATAATGTATATAGCGTAACAAAATAAAAATTCTAAAGTTATCTATTAATATGTCGAAATAAAGATAAACCACTTTATCGATAATTCTCACTTTGCATTGGTTGACTAGGATTCAGTGGATGATTTTTCTCAATCAATTCATCATGTTATCAGTGTACTGCAAAGTATGAATATTGCTCACAACCTGGTACTTTGCAAGCATGAAAATTGAAATAGTTAACGCTAGTTTACATGAAAATGAGAATTTACTATTTTTACGAAAAACTCGATATTTTCGTCCTGACAAAATTAGGCCACTTTTCGATTTCGAATTGTAGGAAATTGAACCTTTTATACTAATGAATAGTGCAGCACGATGGAAAATGATCCAAAATTTAACTTTTTCTAGAAAATCGCAAGTTTCTCTCAACCTCTATGGTCTATTATAATAACAACTAATGTGCTCATTTCATCATGGAATCGAAATTTTTCTTTTCGTCTTTCTTCTAACTTTCGTCACAACATATATGGTACACATCAGATATATCAGAGTTATACGATATTTAAAGACAACTTCAATAGATTCAAGGAACTTTAAATTTCACAATCAATTTTAAACATGTATGTAAAATGAATATTGTATACTTTACTGTTATAATTATCAAAGATTCTGAATAACAAGCTCAATGACCCATTCAGTTAGTCTTCAGAATGAGCTGGCTTTCATTGGATTGGAAATAAACAATGGAAAAACTAAAATAATAGTCATCCGCCATCCATTCTCTACTGAACATGTAAAGTTGATTGAGATCTCAATTTTATGATTAAAAACTCGAATATGTTCAAAATTTTCTGAAATCTGGATTATGTGACTTATTTTTATTAATGTTTATCCCAAATGTGGATAAAATTTTTGAGTTTCAAGATTGAAAAAGTTCGAATTTGGAGTAAATTCTTTAGAGATGTCAGGATACAGGTCGTGGGCTGAGGATGAGCCCTTTTTATCACAGAATCCGTGTTGGAAGGATTCAATATTTGGCATGCTGACTTGTTCTTCTAAGGAAATGAAAGATGACACCATCTATCACTGAGAGGAAGATTCAAAAGATTGGTTCTGTAGTCAGATGGAATGGGGAGATTTTTGGAATTGCTGTGATTTTTCTGGTTGGTTCATTCTGAGGTTACATGGCTGAATAATATTGAAATCAGAGGTTATGATTGGACATAAGGAAGAGTCAAGCCCTAAAATCTTATTGGCTCATTTGTGAGATGATACTGAACTTACCATCTTCATAATAATATAGTGATAAAATGAGTGAAATAGATAATTTATTACAAATTTTGGATTCTCTTTTCATATTTTAATAGTAGTATCAATAAGATAAAAATAGTCTTGACTTTAGTACAACACTAGCTAGTGGTAAATATAATATTTTGCGGTGTTTCTAACTTGCCTCTCTTCCTCTCATTGAGCAAGAAAAATAGTTGCTTCCTTTTCTTCTTTGAGTCTGTTTCTCTTCTCATAGGCTGATCTATTCTTGAGGATACGATTTATTATATCCCTCGTAGTGACATTGCAATCACTCTGGATAAGTTGGAACATCCCCTTGTCTTTGGGGATTTGCATCGGATCCATGCCATTGACAAGAGTCATTTTTGTATCATATCCAACAAAGACGTGGGAAATCTTGAATACTATAAAAATTAAAAGAAATGTACTTTGTAAATCTCTAGAAATTTCTCCGATATAACATAGGGCACATCAGTTATAACGTTGTCAACATACTAAAAAATAAAAGAATTTATAAAGAAATATTTACTCTACATGCCAAGAGATTCAGTAATCTCTCATGAACTGTCATGATCGATCCAATTTCACCAGATTCAGCTGTGCAAACCTTTTCATTGTATAGGCCGACAAGGATGTAGCTTTTATCACAGAAGCTTTTACACTTTTTCAAAAACTTTAAATGACCAATATCTAAGAATAGAAAGAATTTATTTTTTATTTATAACACAGTCTTTCAAATCGGAATTTTCCACTTTAATAGTGAATTTTTCGTTGATTTCAGATATGTGCTTCTTAGAAAATTCTACAATCGAGTTTTCAAGTTATTAAAGATGGAGTTGAAGACCAATTTGATTGATGAATTACTGTTGTCTTTATTCTGATTTTTAGGTGTTGAAAAATGGAGATTTTTCAATGAAAAAAAAGGAGCATAATTTTCGAATAGTATTTTGATAATTCATGGACTACTATTTTCTAATTGAGGTAGATTTCTTTCCTTCAAGGTGCTTAAATAGGCATAAAATTGACTTGAAGCTGAGTATTTTTGAAATAAGTAGGTAAATTTTCAACTTTGACTTTAAATAGCTCAGAAACTGGAAGAGTCAAGGGAAACTTCATTCCTGAACAAGATGATGTCATTTCTGTCTTTTTTATCTCATTCATATATTTCTCTATCGAAAGACAAAGTCGGGTTTTGAGTTTTTACCGAATAACTCGTAAATTTTATTGTAGAATTGCACATATCTGAAGTCAGCGAAAAATTCTCTAGAAAAGTGGAAAATGTATTATTGACTAGAATTTTTTCCATGTAAGACAATGTGTAATTATATTTAATCTTAGACTAATTGACATAAAGATAAACGTTTGCTATTTTACCAACAAAAAAACTCAATATTTTCTCAGAATAGTCTTGAAAAAATTTATTTTTTAAATTGAAAAATTGAGAACTGGCTCTAAAATCGTTTGTTGGAAGATAGAAAGCCCAAATTTCTTAAAAATTTGCCAGAATTAATATTTGGAGAATTAGAAAAAAGGTATATATTGGGGGCATATGTACATTTCACAAAGCATCATCAGTGGCAATACTTTAAAAATGATATAAGTTGAGAATTCATTAAAGATAATATTTTACAAATTATGAAAGAAATAGTAAATGTCGAAGAAGAATATAATGTAAGCTAAAAAACACCAGAATTAATATGATAAAATGACTAGAAAATTTCTGATTAATGTTAATTAGTGTTTATCTTCAATAAACTTGTCAAGAACTTCTTGATTTCTAATGGTGACAATTGCTAAGCGAATTTTTCCAGTAACCCCGTCGAAGGCGTCAACAATAGATTCATCTTCGTAGCATACATCTCTATCATGTTTTCTTTTCGAAACTTTGTTTTCATCAGTTTCAACCATATGACCATTCCCTCCTATTTTAGCTTCAACTTGAGTTAATTTCAGAAGACAGTTGGGAAAGAAATAAAAATATGATACTACCGTCTCTCTTGTTATGAAAATCGTTGCCGCAATACCTGAATATGTTCTACCTGAATTAAATTAGTAGGCAAGCTGAATTAGGACATTCAGGGGGATTAAACAGTTAATTTCCTGAAAAATTAAATTAATCTTAGATATTGATTGGTCTCTTCCATACCTAGTACATTGCTTGAAATTAGGTCTAGATAGATTGACGGCCAAAGAAATAGCCTACATTGCGACATGGAGAAGACTCGAGATTAATAAAGTTATTCTCTACCAACTATAGTTACGAGTTGTAAGACTCAAAGATGGCGTTCTCGTAAAATTGCATTTTATGAATCATTCTCTTTTTTACTCATTATTGAGGCACCTTTAATTGATTCCCGGATTCTTTTTCGATAAAAGGGCCAGTTCTTAATTTTAATCTTGATTCAATCATATCACATAAATACTATGCAATGCATTGAATAGACTGAATCTTAACCGAACCATGGACTAAGTATAATGTGGATGTAGGCAGTTTTATACTAAGTAAGAAGCTCAAATAGACTTTAAACCATGATCACCCACTTCAAAGAATTCAAATGAATCTGATTGGTTACGCGCAATAGGCCCAATTATTTCGCTGAACTTGAAACGAATTACTTTGTGAATATAGTCAACTTTCATCTTTATGTAAATTAGGCTTATAAATTCAAAGAGATCATAAAGAAATAGCAGAGAGAAACTCACGAAATAAATCAAAGGTTCCCGGAATGTATATAATTTTTTCGTCATTTTTCGGTTCTCTAGTGGACACCTCATTGCCCATGGCGTCAGTGAATGTTTTTGTGAACTGAGCTATCCTCAGAGCATTGGGAATGTAGTTGATGCTGGAGTTTGTGTAGGGAGATTTGCCAAAAGGACTCCCTACAAGACTATCAGAGGAGGAGTACATTTTAACATTTTTATTGAGAAATTTTTTTTGAGTAAAGTCTCCCTTTGAAGAAATCTCCCTGAATACGTTGATGATGCGTTGAATTAGATCGGTAGTCGAGACGCCTACAGTTCTCGGATATTCTCTGAGGAAAATAAAACTTGTATTAGGCTAAAACAAGTATTGACTCAAAAATCTGTTTCTTGAATTAAATTTTTTTCAATGAAATAAAATTTTATGAATCGGTCATACATATTTGTTGTGACAATAAAGATTTTTGACTATTGTTGAGAGTTTAAAAGTTTAATTAATCCGATTGATAGAATCTAGAAGTACAAGTAGAATTTTATGTCCTCACTTTCAGATCTTTCAGAGTTTTTGGTCCATTGGTTAATTTGTAGTGAAATTTCAACTCATACTCGTGAGTAGGTATGAATTTGCAATGATTATAGAGAAACTAAAAAGTTGAATAGTATAATAACTGAGTCTTATTCTTTTAAGAAGTAAACGCTACAAATAAAATACAAGTAAGCACTTCAGTACGATTTAATTAAATTTTAATATTATATTATTTTAATAAAAAAGACTTAGAATTAATGAATAAGAAATTCAAAATTTCGATTAAATAAATGACTAACAAGTATTTTCCAGTTTTCTTGAATTCCTTATAAACATCTTCCCCTTTAGAGTTTAAGGCAATATCATCACCATGGGCAACAAAATCACAATTGTTTTCTGCCAAGATGGTAAAATTTGTCTCATAAGGCACATTTTCAACAACTTCATCAACCCATTTTATAGATCTAACAAGTTCATATCTTTCTTCTTCTGAGAATATTGTAGGACCTTTAAATTTCATTATTTCTTCTGAATAATTTCTATTTAATTTCAATTAATTACCGTCGGAATGAACACCAACGACGAGAACATCACTCAATTCTTTTGCCTGTCGAAGAGCGTTTGCATGGCCAAAGTGAGTTAAATCATAGCTAGAGTTAAAATCATAAATTTACCATCCATCACACCAAACTCGAGTTTTCATGGAGTTATAATTGTGCGATAATTTTATTTATCTTAGGTTGACAACAAGTGATATCATAAATCTTTTTGTTTAAGTATTTCCTAATTTTTGAATATCGATGAAAAATGTCTGGTGTTTCTTGGTAAGATACAATTTTATTGTTTAGTGTTATTCATGTCCAAATACCAGAAGGGAAATCCGTTCAGAATTTTATTGAAGTTTTGTCTCGAAAATGTGAACTTCTTGGTGCTGTAAAATGCGGTCCTGTCAAGATTGAAAGTGTTCTTTACAGGTCAATCTTTGATAAATGTAATTTTATATAAATTATTTAATGATAGCCCACTTTAAAAGCTTTCAAGTAATGACACATTCAAACTACCCGAGTACATGCTTTGCTTTGTCTGAAAGTCTGAATACTCTTACAGCTGATTTATCATTTCGTGAAATACCCGGAGTACTAAAGAGCTTTTACGAGCCTGAACGTAAATTACAGATTGAAGGAAAAGGTGTCAAGTTCAAGACAGGAGATTTTCTAATCAGCATCATTAATATTTTTATGGGTCAAGTGGCCTCAGCTAAAGGAGTCATGCTTGAAATTAGTCATCAAGCCATCTTTCAGCCCCATATTGGTTTTCCTATTCTTGTTAATTTTATCTCTCAAGTTTTCCCAGAAATCGGCAACTTTAATGATACCAAAATTTTTGAAAAGACCTTGTCTTCTGCCTTGCTCAAATCAATTCAGTTTAATTCTCAAAAAGAGGAATATCTTAAAATGACCACTGGCAAGGGAATGCACCTAAGCAATATCCCCGAAGAGAATTTAACTTCTCTGTGCATGCAAAATCGTGTCAGAAGTTCAGTTCGCCTTCAAATAGTTCAGTACGCAGAGCATTTTAATAACATCAGAAAGATAGATTTTCAATCCAATTTGAAAATCCATCCGAATAATACACAGCAACAAATGAACCCATCTCAGCAGTATCATGCCAATTCCCTACCAAATAAACCACCGCAACAGCAACAACAAGTTTCCAAGCCTAAAGCTAGATTATAACCTTGAAAACAATAAAAATATTTTTTTATAGTAACATTTTTCTTTCAAATTCTTACTAATTCTATTAATTTTAACTATTTTCTCTTGAACCATTATTGTATAGCTAATTATGTAAGTTTTTTAATCAAAATTGTAGTTTATGGGGTTATGGGAATGGGTTTCATTTTGTTATCAATTTCTCTTTCTGATTATGACACATTCATGGTTCAAGGGGTACTGAACAGGAACTCTACGATATCGACTTGCTACTGGAGAAGATTTACTTTCGAGAAGATGATGCTCAAAAGATCCATCAGACAGACGAGACTAGTTCCAATTCAAATACACTCGTGGAAATTGAACTTAATTCAATTGGTTAGTTTCCTTGACCAATCATTTATTAGCTCAACATTCAATGCAGAGCCATTCATAAAAATATGCAAGGTGTAGCTTTTCAACATAGACGAGTAATATGTATTTAATGTAGGCATAGCCATCTTACATGAGTATAACTCTTGCTTGTATATTTCCTTATTCCCTCTTTATATATACCAATCTTTTGTACAGTGTACACTTTGAGTAGTAACATTTATATACAATTGTATTTATATCAATACCAAATGTTTGTTTGTGTGGGTGTACAATGTACAATATACCTAGCATAAAGAGAGAGGATAGAGAATAAAGGGAAACATTATTATTACCATACTATTCTCTGAGAGTCTAAAAATAGAGTCATCTTCTCCCAGAGCATGATACACATATTATTAGAATGAAGAGTTGATCATCACCTACAACAGCAGCAGCACATATTCTGCTTTAAATGTCAGAGACACCTCATACTCTGAGACTGGATAAATTTGTCATTCAGACGAAACGGAGGAAAAATACACTAAACTGTTCGAATTTGAATAATCTGAGCAAATTGAAACTTGTCAAATCTTCGCTCACTGTCAGGCCGTGGTCTATTAAGGGTAAAAGCTAATCTTTTAATAATACTTATTTTTCTCTTTCTCAGACTCAAATTGTCAGGATAACCAGGAAAATGTTAGTCTGAACGAGCAAATTGATCACTCATCTTCCACTAACAATAATTACGAGAGCAATATCACGAATGACAGTCACATCTGTAAGAAACGCGAATCAGCAAAACAGTGGAGAGAAGCTATGCGTAAAATGGTCAGAATGCCCCAGGGTCTACCCGATCAGATGCGCATGCGGATCTGGAAGAATCTAGCCGATCAATACATTGAATTTTCATGGCTTGACTGGGGTGAGTCTTCTCAATGAAGCCACAGTTAAGATTCAATAAAGATTAACCCCCGTTTGTAAGAGTTAGTTTATCAGGTATCAGCTTTACAAACTTTTTCTCATTTTTTACATTAAAAATTAAATCCTAAAGAGTATAAAGTTTATACTATGAACGTTACTTTATGCTAAATTATCCCAGATGTCCTAATGTTTTTTCCTGTATCTATTCAAGATCAATTTTTATAGTTTATAAACATACTTTTATTGCATCATAAAAGTTGAATTATCCGTTCGAGTGCACTCAAATGGGGGAAATATTATCTAATTTATTTCCCTTATCGTTTTTCTATTCAGCCAATAGATTTTCATGAAATTTTTTTATCTTAAAGTTGAAATTTTCAAGAGAAGTTTGAGAAAATTTCCACTTGGCAAATATTTACTTTTTAGGCCTTGACAATGAAATTTAATTCTAACGTCAGACTTTTATCCAAGGAATCAGTGGAACGCTTGTTTTTAAATTTCTCATGCCACCGATGGACTTATATTATGATGAACTTTAATTTAATTGTTTTAGAGATGAAAAAAGTATACAAAGTTCATCTATTTAAAAAATTAATACAGTTATCTTTTGTTATTCCACCATGCCTACAAGAGAGTCTAGGGAAAATGGGCAATTCACGACTACGCGTGTGATTGGAAACGAATTTTCAGTTATTTTAGATCTCACACATCATTGTTATCAGAATCATATGTGGAAATTTCACGGAAAACTTTGATTTAATAAAAGATCAAATTCTTTACATCTCTAGTTAATATCGATTTGAGTGTTTCGCCTATTTTCTGAGAAGGTCATAAATAAGGGGAGAAATTTAGTTTTTAAAATATGAACAAAATCAATTTGAAAGTTCTTGAAATGATGAAAATCAGGTTACTCACGATTAAATTTGGATTGGATTATTTTGATGATGTTTCCGGATCCTAAAAATACAATCTCCAGATAAGATATTAGATCAAAAAGTTTTCTAAATTAGACACATTTTTTCCTGTAGTTGAAGTCAAGAAAATGAGTGGAAATTTCCTTGTTTTTTGTCATAAATTTTATATATCTTGATTTTCTCTTCCTTTTCAATCCATTAATCTGTAGTACAGATCATCTCAAGGATAATCTTTTTCAAGATAATCTCTACTTTTATAGAATTTAACCTTCTTAATGTACATCTTGATGGGAGATTCGATTCTTGATGGGCATTTTCAATTGGATAGCTTATCTCTTGACAAAATTTGCATAAGAAAGACTATTTATATCCCCATACCTTTGAGTCCTACTGAAAGTCTATCCAGATTAATAAGTAGTTCGAAGAGATGCCTGAGAAACTAATTTGTTCGTTCCCTATGATTGAGTATTTCAAAATTTGCGTTCATCTATTTATGTATTCTCAAGGTATCCAGAGTTATTGCATGATATTCCAGACTTGAGATGAGAACGTGGACCATTACTGATAGATTTACTGTCGTAACTGATAATAAAGATCTATACCTTCAGTTATATGTGTTGAATGGTTTTCCCATCCAGAAATTTGCCCTCGGGCGATACTAATCCTCTTAGTCGGAGGCTCGGTCGTGGAGGCAGATGTTTAATTGTTCAATGTCTATTCTGGCCAGTCTTTGAGCACTTTTACAAATTATAAAAATACAATTTATATCCTAAATGATTTTATCAAGTCTATTTTCTTCTAGCTACCTGTAATGTAGTAGTGGAAAAATCGATATTTATGCCATAAAAATTGTAGTAAAGTTAAAACATAACAAGAAATACGTAAATTTCTCATAAAAGTTTATCTGTCTTTTCAACTGATTCTTTCTCCTTAGTTAGTAACTCGCGTAAATATGCGTTGGCTGAAAATCTATCACAATTTTCATCTTATAAATAGACAATTCTAATTATTTTTAATTCACAGTACAAGGGAGTAATGCGAGCTCAGATAGTTTATTCTCGAAATAGAGCGATAAT
Organism: Gyrodactylus bullatarudis; assembly: GCA_012064415.1. NCBI lineage: Eukaryota > Metazoa > Platyhelminthes > Monogenea > Gyrodactylidea > Gyrodactylidae > Gyrodactylus > Gyrodactylus bullatarudis. The sequence continues at coordinate 93,842 of SSNU01000188.1, read as the reverse complement.
GGGAATTATTTGAATGAATGTTCCAACATTTTTTCCCATATATCAATCGAAAACATATATTCACAGTATATATAATTAAAAGAAAAATAATGTGAGAAGGAGATTATTATTATTTTTTTCAATGTTTTTCCCTTTCAATACAGTGATTCCCCTATCTCTTGTTCTCAATGCATCTCTTTCTATTTATCATGCTCAAGTAGTAAGGATAAAAATTCAATAATATATATATACTCAAAGCTTATAAATGTCTCAGATTATCCTAAAATTGCTAATCTTGGTAATACAATTTTTAAGAAATTTTAATTTTATCACAATTTTTTGTATGACTGAAAAAATTGATTTCATTTAGATTTGAGAATCACAATAATTACCCTTCATGACCTGTTGTTCCACCAGTGAAACACAATATTTTCTCGAGCGATAATTTGAACTGAAAGATACTTAAAATTCTTTGGAAATACTCATTAGAATGGAAATATTATCAAGCTACAAAAATACTTAACCCTTTCGGTGCCAAGACTATTTTACTATTATCATAAAACCCAAAAATTAGCTATGAAAATATTCAATTATTTAGCCAAAAATATAACTAATGGAACTAACAGAGTTAAAAAACTCCAAAATATTGAAAAATGTACTTGCATACACTGAAAGGGTTAAAAGGTGGGTGACTTTTTGAGAATGTAGTCAAATAATTTTTTGAAAAGCTGTAGATGCAATTACTGGCTCTATATTTCTCAAAGTTTTGAACATAACTAGTTTTAGAGCTAGAAAATGCCTATTTTAGATTCAGAATCAACGTAATTATTCTAGTTAAGTTATATCTTTAGATCACATCAAACAAATTTCTTTCAACCCAACTATTAACCCGGACGACTTGATACTAGATCAACAAATTGTCAAGGACCTTCATAGGACAGGTTGTGAGCAGCTTGGCTCAGAAGTGGATCGTGTCACATTAAAAAGAGTCTTACTGGCTTATGCAAGATGGAACAAAAAGGTTGGCTATTGCCAAGGACTTAATATAATTGCAGCAATCATCCTAGAAGTCACAAACAAGGACGCAGAAATTGCTTTCAAAGTATGTTTGAATAAATCATCTTCGAAAATTGAAATACGGTTCAGATTTTATGGCAATACCCTTTAGTTTTATCATTGATAATTTAATAATCACTTAAAAAATAAATATTTGGCCAAAATTAGGCGGTTGAAAATCTCACTTTTTATGCTCAGAATTTTTATAGAATTCAATGATTTGAAGCAATAAAATGCTGATATTTGATATTAAAATCATAGATAGATTATTAGAATTTAGTCACAGAAATTCATCATTTTCAAGAAAAAGTTAATTTTCCATCATGATGACTGGGAAGTTCCATTTACCCTGATAATGACGAATTTCTGTTAACTTTTTTCTCTCTCAGATAAATTTGAGTTCTCTCAAAAGGAATTCAATTCTAAATACAAAAATTATGATTTTATTTTTGGAAATCTGCATTTTCATTTTGTTCCTTCTTTTATGTCAATAGATTTTGATATTTCTTGTTGACTCAGTACTGCCAGATGCTTTTTTCGCTCGTAATCTTCAGGCATTGTCAGTTGATATGTACATTTTCCGCAATCTTTTACACAAGTTACATCCAGAATTGACTGAACATTTAGATATTCTCAAGGAGCGTTCATGTGAGTGTACTCTTGAACTGATCATAATTCATTCAATAAAAAACTTATACTTGTTAGCATTACGAATTGAGAACCAGTTAAATTGCGGCGAGGAAAAGGTTGGTAAAAAGAGTTGCTATGAACCTCCGTTATGTAACATGTATACGATGCAGTGGTACCTTACTTTATTCGCTACCAACCTGCCAAGAGAAACAGTCCTTCACTTGTGGGATGCGATAATGTTGGAAGGTTCTGAGGTCTACATACGCTGTAGTCTTGCTATTTTCATGACAATTGCTGAGTATGTCCATTTTTCCTAATAGACTCACTTATAATTTAAATATTTTTACTTTTAAGAAGAATTAGAAAAAAAAATATCTTCTTTTCTGTAAGCCAACTTATCATTTGAAAGATAAAAGATGTTAAAATAGACATTTTTGGCTCTAAAGCTTCTAAACTATAAGAGATATCGAGCAAGGTTCTCTGAATATTTGACTGAATTTTCAAAAAGATGGGTAACTTTGGTTAGCATCAGTGAAAAGCTATCTTTATTCATATTCTTGTTGCTCGATAGATTTCTTTTCAAATTATCGCTCGGCAAAGTGTTCTTCTGAGACATGTTATTCTGCCAGATGTATGAATACTCATCATGATATAATAGAATGTGTGAATGTTAAACTGATGGAATTTGAATTTATAGCCCATGAAGTGATAATTAATTAATAATGAAAGCAAGAATAAGTCACTAATATTATTGATTTAAATCTCGATAAGATCCTGAAAAGTGCCCAAGTATGTTAGGAGAATTTTTACCAATTAGACACTTTTTTCCGATTCTAGAAATGTATTTTCAAAATCAAATCTAAATTCATTCTCAAGTATTTAACGAAGTTTTTACCTTCTTTCTTTTAGTGATCTCCTTAAAGTCACCTCAGCGGACATGTTCTATGTGGAGATGAGTCGCATAGTTGGGGAATTGGCCGAGGGAAAAATCATCTCACGTACAGAACTAATGCGTAAGATTTATTCGTTTGGCCAATTTCCCATGTATGGCTTGAAGGAGCTCAGAGAGAAATACATGTACAATGTGTCTCCGTTTATTAGTCCTTTTGATATTCACGATGATGACTGTATCCTCTCCGACCAACAATCTGTTCAGATTAATAAGAAAAAGAAGAAGAAATTATTTTCCATGATTAAGAAGAAGCCTAAAGATCTCATTGAACTTGGTTTCCAAACCACAAATGATACAGGTAAGCATTCTAAAGCTAGTTAATACGAAGATGGGAATTTATGATTTTTTGGAAAATTCTCAATATTTTCAAAAAGAAATCGAATTTGATAGATCAAGAGGGCCACTTCCACTAGAGTACAGCACAAATTTTATAAATATCAACATTACGATTCTCGAACAGATTTCAGTATTAAGCAAATACAAAGGATTCTAAATATGTTAAAGTCTATTCTCAGAACTCTCATGAGAGAACAAAGGTAGAAATCCTTAAAAATTGAGGTAGTAAATACTTGAACATGGGGTGAAATAATATTATTTTCAACTGTACCCACTAACCCATCCTTACTATCCAATGTAAATTAATTATACATTATGTATATGTAAAACATGCAAAATATCTACCTTCTCTTCCAGAAATGTTTGATAATTTCTAAATAAATTTTCAAACTTAGCTTTAAATTCTGAAAATAGTTGTCTATTCGGCTAAAAATCTTTAGATGAAGAGCGGTTCTCTAATTTTCACGATATGAAGAGAAAAATATTTTGAAAACATCAATTTTATCGGAAATTATGGCATATTTTAAATCTCGAAGTAGCGCCAAATTCCCATTCTTTTGAACTGAGTTGAAATTTTTTTTTGATTTCCAAGCGATAGAATAAAAGGTTAGAGGACAACAAGCGTATATACGAGTGATAAACGTTATATTTCGCCGGGTCTCTAAAGCTGATAATCTTCTATCTCCAATCCAATGTACAGCCCCAGCAACTATAACAGAATTTAGAAAATAGAAAGAAGATATATTAAAACCAAATGTACATTTCTTGAAGCATCATCAGTGGTAATTCTTCAAAAATGATATGAGTTAAAAGTTCGTTCAAGATAATAATTTACAAATCATGAAAGAAATAGTAAAGTCAAAGAAAATAAGAATACAGTGCAAGCTGAAAAAAAACCAAAACTCTCCAATAAATAGCAATAGTGGAGAGAAAAGTGAAAAAGCTAACATTGGCCAGGGTAGTTGAAGATTATAGGAATAGTTTTTTTGAGCACATAGATTAGGTTTATATAGGTTAATAGGAAATTTTTTTTCACCCATAGATCTATGCTGTCGTCATTAGGGTTTTTGTATAAAACGGAAAAATTAGAAATTGAAGCTGTATGATCTTCTTGCCTAAGATGCCTTGTAACCGCAAAATGTGAAAAAAATGAAAAGTCAACAATAGTTGATAATCAAATTACCAGTCAACCTGTAATTAGTGATGAGAGAGAGGGAAAAATGCTCAACAACCAAAAGAAAACGAAAAAGTTACAGTGGACAGCTACAAATCGACAACTTTCTCAAAAGACAAAAGTTTCACAACCAGTTACCCACCCTTCCGAAAGAAGTTGCTATGTCAAAATGAACTAATGGAAGGTCCCAAATAGAGCATTGTAATAGTATTTATATGTAAACCGGGGTAGAGTCTGAAGAGACCCGGCGAAATATAACATTTATCAGTCGAATATACTCTTGTTGTTCTCTAACCTTTTATATGAGTTTAGAATCTAACAATAGAATCTTCCTAAATCTCCAAATGGGAATCGTCTGTTTCTAAGTGACCTTCAAATGAATGAATTTCATCCGATGAAGGAAGCGTAAATTTCAGTTAAAAAGTTGGTTATTCTTTGAGACATGAGCGAAATTTTACTAATATAACGTTTCATTCTTCATTAATTCCTGAGTTTTACCATTTTCTCTATAGATGAAGTTTTTGTTGTTGAAGAAAACTCAGGACAATATCTGAATATCACAACCCCAACAACATCATCAATATTCAACAATATTCAAAAGGAATCTTTTGTTGATTATGATCCGAACGCTGAGACAAAAAGTGATTCAGATTATATGAAAATCACTGGTAACTGGAATCAAGCATACGAATTAGACGATAATTTCATTATGAAGTCTATCGATGAAAGTAGACAGGTAAATATATGCTATCCTTTTAAGCGCTTTATTTCAGCCTCTTACATGCCAAATATATAGTAAAAAACAAAGAAAAAATATAAATAAATCTGATTGGCTCTCTTATTGATCAGGTTTGGAGGGCATTTGCTTTATCTGTCACATTGTCATAATTGTTAGGCTTTTGAGGTGACTGTGACACATTTCTCATATCATATATATGACATGAAAGTATATAGGGTTAGGCTTAAAATTAGAGTTTAGTGTAACAGTAACGGATAAGTGTAGAAATGAGGTCAGTGTGTAGATACATGCAAAAAGACTCTTGGAAATTTTTATGAAGGTTTCTTTTGGGCAAAAATGGATTTTTACAAAGAATTTTGAATTTTTCGGATATCATAACATATCTTGCCTTATATGATCTTGCAGAGTATACAGAACTACGATCGAAAATGGAAATCAATGATGTTGAATGAGAAGCAGGGTGAATATCGGGAAATATTTGCACGACGTATCGTATCAGTTGACTTGGAAATAGAACAGCCATCTTCATCCCAAAGTTCCCTATTTTCCCTGAACGATGACTCTAAACTCTTGAGAGATATCAACACTGTGAGTTACTTTGAGAAGTTCAGTAAGAGACCTAGTGGATTCTTTAAAGAATATTTCTAAAAAGCCTTAAAATCGCAGATTTCACCAGGTCCCATAAGTGAAGTACGCGGTAAAAATTCTGATAATTCAGCCTCGATATTGTCCAAAAAGACTGATTTAAATGAACTGAGGAGAAACTACAAAAAGTCAAAGTCCCGACGAAGAAATATCCACTTTGACATGACTGATCTGATTGATTCTGTCTCCAACCATGAAATGGACAGTTCAAATCATGAGAGAATTCTCTCGGAACCCATCCCCTTGGAGAATCAGATGAAGGAAAATCTAGTAAGTTCAGTTTTCCTTTTTCATCTGAGTCAATAATTTAGAATTTACCAATTATCTTGGATATCAATTTTTTACTATATAATATTCTACAAATAAAGAATTTTAAACAGAGGCGGCCTTTTCCTCTTCTTTGTCACTAATTAAACAGAAAAATTTATATTTTTGATAATAGATAATTTGTTTATATATGCTCAGATTTTGGATGATTCAAGTCTTTGGAATCTAAGAATTCATTTTGTGCATCTAAAGAACGATGAATATCTCAACAAATAGTCCCGATCTGATAAGAGACGAAGGTCTCAAAACAGTAACTCCTGTACTTAAAATAGGAATATATCCAAAAATTAATTTATTCAATAAAAAACACCATGAAAAACGAGACTTGAGTCATAGAAGAAGATTCTCTGGTAATTACAGTAACTCATTTTTAGATTTTTCAAAATTTCGCATTTCTTTAAAAATACCTATAAAATTTCTATAAATTAAAATCAATTGAAATTTATAGAAATTTTGCAGAATCAGGAATTTTCCGAAGCATATAATTAGCATACTGACAAACCCTCCATTTTTAAATCAATAAAAATGGGGATTTGGCTTCATAACGAAATTCGAAAACTGACCATATTTTTCAGATTTCTTTTCTTCAAATGTTAAAAGTGGGAATTTCCTTGATGAAGAAATTGAAATTTTTGTAAAAACTATAGATTCCCAACTTTATATCAACCGACTTTATCTCTTTTAGCATGAAATTAAAGCCATTTTTCAACTGTTGACTAATTCTACACTTTCATTCATCTCTATTTCAGTATAGTAAACTGGTATTTTTCTTACTTATAGTACAGTATTAATGAAAACTTCCTGACACAGTATCTAGTGGGGTTCTTTTTCGTGCAATTTTGATCGCATTACTAATCTTTTTGCAACCTAAACTCGACAGTTTTTTTTTAAATTCTCCCCTATAATAAAGTTGGTTCATATGAAGTTGGGAATCTATGATTTTTACAGAAATCTCGATATTTTCATCAAGAATTCGAATTTGTTAAGGATTTTTTGGAATCCTACTCAAGTTGCCAATTTTTACCAGTTGAAGAAAAAAAATCTGAAAAAAATTATTTTTATGAAAAATATGGTCATTTTTCAAATTCCCATTTTGCGCCAAAATCCCATTTTTTCAAACTTTGAGCTAAAATTTTTTATTGATTTTAAAGTGGGAGGCTGATCGAAAAAGTTTTTTCAGGATCAAGATTAGGCAAGAAAATCAATTCAACTGAATCTTATCTGATGAATAACCTCATTATCGTTTGGGAGCTGAATTTCGATATTTTTATCATTTTCACTACTTGAAAATCAATGAAATTTCGATAATTCAAAATCTCTCGAAAATGGGGTAACTGTCAATAACTTGACGGTGCTAGTCAGCTTTCTTGTCTAATCTTGATCCTGACAATCAATTTTTGATCACTCTCCCACTTTAAAATCAATAAAAAATTTTAGCTCAAAGTTTGAAAAAATGGGATTTTGGCGCAAAATGGGAATTTGAAAAATGACCATATTTTTCATAAAAATAATTTTTTTCAGATTTTTTTTCTTCAACTGGTAAAAGTTGGCAACTTGAGTAGGATTCCAAAAAATCCTTAACAAATTCGAATTCTTGATGAAAATATCGAGATTTCTGTAAAAATCATAGATTCTCAACTTCATATCAATTAGCTTTAATTATTATAATAGAAGACTTATCGATATCTCAACCTTTTTCAACAATAATTTGTAATTTTAAAATTAGTTTTGCTTCAAACTTTTTCATTGATGAATTTCTTTATAGAAATTACAAAAGCTTGCTCAAAAGTTTCAAACTGAAAGAAATTATGCAGAACCTGTGAATCATTTACTTCTCGGAAGTCATTGCTCAAGCAATAATTCCCGAGAAATTGAAGTGGAAATTTCACACGACTGTAAGAAACTTTGTTGATGGACAAATTTGCACATTTCAATAATTTTTCTCTTTTCTTCAGTAAACTCTGACATTATGAAGGAATGGAATCGTAGGAATGAAAATGTCTATATAAAAAACTTTGCTGGCGTCTATGCTGTTGAGTATGTTGGAGATGATGAGGCTATCGAATTAAAGAGGGAGGGGTCTGAGTCAAACTTTAGTTTGACAAGTACAAACCTTGAGGAACAACAAAAGGTGAGACTTTGGAAATTCTGCATTATTTTATAGTATTCAATAAAGGGTAGGGTCAAATAGAAACTCATTTGAAGATTTTATTGATTATGTAGTAAAAAAATTCATTGAAAATTGAGTGGCAGTTTTGAAAATTCAAGATTTTTTTAAACATGAATAACATAATACAGAATATTGCTTAGAATTGGTAATTCTTCCGCAAAAGTCTGTATGAAAATGAAGTGAAGAATATCACCCAATCATATTAAGGTGTTTTGGGAGACTAGGGATAAGTGCTTAATATCTTTTAATATCTCTAATTGGATGTGGAGACACACACATCTTGCATTGGAGATAAGACTCAGTGTGTCATGACCCTTGTATACAGTATACTGAGGAGTCTCACTATGCCTGTCATTCATTAGAGATTTTTTGGGGCATTTTAAGAAAATTTTTGTTGATATTCACTGGTTTGTCTTCTTGTTCACATTTTTAGGAAAAGGAAAAACCTCCTCCACCCTGGAAGGAAGCCATTAGCATTTGTGTGAAACAAAGACCCCTCAAACGTAAAAGTGGTGTACAAAAGATGAACTCATTGGCTCAAACTCGTAAGAATGGCATTAATAGTAAATTTGGCATATACAATTAATTATTCGTTCGAATATCCCACCATTCATACTTGTACTGTTTCTACTGGTGACATTTTTTCTTTTTGTCCTTTTAATGAAAGAATGGTTTGATTTTTGATTTTGGAAGCATGTAAATACTGTACTATTTTATATTTCTTCATTAAATTGAATTTGCTAACTGTGTGACAGTAATATTTTTAACATTCATCTCTATAACCTGTAATAAATATTAGTTATTTTATATAGAATTTGAAAGCCTTCATTTTTCTTATGCCAATGACAGATGAAATTGAACTAAAGACCCATTTAGTTTCAGTAACTCTTCATCTCAAGAGATGACTTGAGGTTATCTCATTTTGAAAGAATTTTTCTTCAACCCATACATCATCACTTGGATTTTTATATAAAATGGAAAAATTCGAAACTGCAGCAGCATGTTTCTCCTGATATGTCTAGTTACTGCAGTGTCCTTTATTCAGATGATCATTTGATCTTGTAGACAACTTTCTAATTGTTTTACCTATGTAAGAAGGACAACCGTCCCATTGGAATTTTTAAATTAATAGAGTCTTGGCTATCTTGAAAGCTTTAGCAGATTGAGTTCAAGCGATTGCATATTCGATTTCTACAGGTATAAAATTTATCTTTTTCTTTCTTTAAAGAAGTATTGCACTAGTTTGACGCATGATAGAGTTTTTGCGTATTCCAGGAGATCAATAAATTTCCTATCATTTATGGGGGGGGGGTAAACAATAATGAGTTGCTAAAATAATATGTGATACAAATAACCCAGTGGGACTATAAGGGTTTTCAATTGTATACTATTTTAATGTTGATTTATGAGTTTTTTGAATCTTCTTCTAATGTCTCTAGTAATGACTCAAAAGTAGGGCAACCAGAAAAAGGCAGTTTATTGAATGAAAAAAAGGCATTTTTTCAGGCAAAATTTTGGAAAAAAGGCAAATAATAATTTTCGCTTAAACTGAATACATTTTTCCGATGAACTATTGCAATTTGCATGGTATGGATACGAACTGGTTCAATTTTTCAAAACGAATTTTTATCACAACCGTTTTCAACCCACCAAGAACCTTTAACAAATGATTTTTAATTATCATTGGTTAAGGATGATCATCCAATGAATTAAGTATAAATACCTAGAATCTCTGAAATCTGATTGGTTATGTTTTTAAATTATTTGTTTGGACCATTTTGCTTAAGATTTTCTCTAGTTTGGAAGTTTCAATTAAATTTCCGAACTTGATAGTTATTTTTAGCTTGGATTTCTGTTAAAATTAAGTTTTGAAAGTCCTCGTTGTGAACTTTAGTTATTAGAAGCATTAAATGTAGAATATCATGATGATTTTAAAGTTAACAGCCTTCGATTTTTTCATTGAAGTCGTGTCCTGAGTGCAAATTTAAGCGTATAATGTCATATTTTTATTAATTGTTGATTGTATCTGAGATTGGACAAGGGATTCTTATTTATTTTAATGCAAAAATGGCTTTTTTAACAAGTAAATTCAAAAAGGCTTTTTTGGATAAAAAAAGGCATACCCAACTCGTGAACCAAGCTATCAGGAGATTTTTTAAACACATTTTCAGGCTTAATACACCTGGATTAATCTAAGGACAAAAATGGCATTTGGTTGCCCTACTCATTAGTATGCCGGTAAAATTTTTCGACATTTTTATCTTAAATTTCGACATTTTTTACTTCACGAAATCGACATAAAATCGACATCGTTTTCTAGGTAAATTACGAGGTTATGGGCCTTTTAAATTAAATTTATTAATCTTTCAAAAATATTGTAATATAATTAAGCGAATATAAAATTGCTCTTTTAGATTGCCAGTCTTAAATAATTCGTTCTTTGTTAGAACATTTTTGAGCATTGAGAAAGACCATTCCACACATGCCAACCACTTGATTGTAGTCATCACTTATGTCAGTAAATTAACAAAAAGACTAGAAAATTAGTTTCTTAATTTTCATTGGATGGATTCGAAAAGAATTTTTTACAGTATCAGTAATTGATCTAAGGGATTGTTACAGTTATGGATTAAATCATCGACTTTTATCGACAATTCAAGGATTTTCGACATTTAACTCACTTATAAAAAAAGATTACTTGAAATCTTAAGTAGCATTAGTACTAAAATGAGCTGTTTATTTTATGGCTGAAATTAGCAAATTTCGACTTTTTACCGGCCTACTTATTACTGAAGGGTTTTTAGTTTCTCAAAATTGATAGATTGTATACGGATAATACCAACTTTTTTGCTAGTGTTTTAAAATTTTCTTATTCTTCGCTTAAGAGTTATTCTTTCCTCTAAGTGATATTAAGTGAGAAGTAACCTGTTCCAGTCAGAAAACGTTCTTGCTAGCCTACTACACTATGCATTCAGGTGAATGTTTAGAAAATAAATGTAAAAGAAATGTTTATTAAAATAGCATAGATATCAAAAGAATCTCTTGAGAATTGGCTTTGAGACTTTGAGAAAGTAGTGAAATAACCAGGAACTTTCTACCATCATGTTGTCCCCGGATGGTTTGGCATGAATTCTGTTGAAAATATGATTCTTTTCATCTTCCAATTTCTCGATTAAATTTTTATCTTGAGTATAGAGGGTCATTTGAGCTTCAATGTCCCGGTTGAATGAACGATAATTGTAATTGGAGGAGCCTATCTGAGAAATGTACCAATCCTTTCCTGGATTTGTGATCCAAAGACCCTTGGCATGGAAAGTACGATTGGGATCGGACCATTGATAAAAATTGTGTACTTTTGGTTCAAAGGTGTCAAGTTTTTCCCTGAAATCCTTGAAATATTCCTGATAGAAATAAGGAATATTTCCAGAGAGCCCTTTAGAACCAAGGAACCCGTTTGACTGAAAAGATGAATAATCAATTAATGGAAATTTATCATTAATCTATTGCTTGATCGCATTGTTACTTCAGTTTTGGTGAAGTACAGGGATTCACCAGAATTAACTGATAGTAACCCAATTAGATTAAAGTATTGATACAATTCATTGATCAATTACAATCGCGTAGACTGGATTAATTCAACTATACCTATGCATTCTCTTATACCTTTTTGAGACTTACCTGCATAGAAGAAGTGATAACATTGAACTCTTTGCAAATTCCCCGGGATACTAATCGTAGAAAGACGTTTGACAAGTTTTCATCAATGCAAAAATATCCAGTAGACAGAGAAACTATCAAATCTTTTGTTTCTATTACTCCAATGTTATCGAATAAGTTCATTATAAACTGCTCATCGTGGTCAATGCCATAAGATTTTGCCTGAATCGTTAATGATAGGGATGTATTTGAACTGTTGCCAATTGGTTGTTTTTCGTCTCTGTTAAGTTCAGATTCCACAAAACTCTTGAGTACAGCTAATGATTGTCAATGTAAAAATGTATTATCATGTTTGGAATTCGGGCAGATTGTCTATTTTAATCTATACAGGTCTTTAAACTTTTATTTCTCAACAAATCGGAACAAAAACCGATAGGAATGAGAAAAAAATTCCGTATCCCAACCTAATGAACAATACACATAGCGCTTAGTAAGAGGATACTCGATTCAAGTAGAATTAGCAACAGATTTCCAATTAACTTTACTCAATCTTGTTAAAAAAAATTAAAGAAAAATTTAGCACGATCATCATCTCAAACAAAGATAACATCAGGTGTACCCCAAGGATCAGTTATCGGCCCAGCGCTTTTCAACCTGATATTCTCTCAAGTCAAACCTTCCAATGATTCCATCAAATACTTTAAATACGCAGACGACATCAAAATTCTCCTCCCTCTCCAAAGAAGAAATGGTGTTATTAGAAGCGAAATGGATCATATTGAAACCTCTCTATCTTACCTCGATCTCTCTCTTAATCATTCGAAAACAAAGACTATGATCCTATCAAACAGAATTCCAATTGAACCATCGTATAATCCAATGGTAATAACCTCCATTAATGACCTCGGGCTTAACTACAACTCTAAGCTTAGCACAAAAAATCATGCTCTAATAATATCAAAAGCCACGAACTGCAAGTGCTACTTCCTCAAAAAGTTTGTCATGTCCTCTAACATAAGACTAACCCTCCTCAAAAGTGTTATTATTCCACACTTTGTCTATGTTGCAGGACTCTTATGTCCAATTCCTCAGACAATATGTAAGAAGATGAAAAGGATTCAATACCTTCATCTCCGCTCGTGTCTTGGCCCTCATTCTTACAAAAAAACTCCATTATGGCTCCGAAGAATTGCAACTCCAGCATCCCTATTCAGTAAACGACTTTCTGCACTCAATCAAGATATAACCTCAGACAAGGGAGTGGGTTTTCTATCATGCTTCACACCATACTCCCCTTAAGAGCCAGATTTCATATAAATTTTTCAATTTTTAAAAACATAAAATTATCACAGATATGCATTTATCTTACTCAATTTATGAATAAAAATCTATTATTATATATATACAAAATTGTTGAATTTTTTACTTACATGACAAATTGTGTTTCGGTTCATTAATTGAGACAGAGAGTCCTTCATCTTCAAAATCCCCGACAGTCTCACATCCCTGGCTTATTGTGATAAGTAAATTCTCGAGGAAATCGGCCAATTCAGAATTCTTTATAATCCAGGCACGATCTTGTCGAGAGGTAAAATAATCCTCGTTCAAGTTAGCTCTATAGAAACAATGAATTATGAAGAAATACGTAACGTACCCAGATAAGATAACTTCATCGTCAAAGATATAAAATTTCATATGGTGTACATTGAAAATTTCATTTATACGATCTGGTAACATGCCAACTATCGGAGCTGTATGCAATGCGATTGAAAGTTTCTTTTCTTTTAATTTTTCTCTGCATGAGTTATAACAGATAAATTGAAGACTAGAATCGCTTTCATTGGAAATTTCTTTGTTCAGATTGTCTCCTATATTTCTATTGGTAACAGAAAGTTTTCGCTTAGTTCGGGTACCTTCAAAGAGAAAGTTTATACGCAAATTAAACTGTTCCTGTGTAAGCTTGATTGTCTGTAGAATTTCTTGAGTCTTTTCTGATACTCCAACATAGAGACAACTGATCCCTATTCTTTTTCGTGACAATCTCGACTTTTCAAGCAAGGCTTGATAAAATTCCTGGGGAGTCTTCAAGACTTGAACTGATTCGGGATTTATGTGAATCCTGGAAACATTCAATTTTTTTATCTAACCGAAAAAAATAAAGGTGATTTAAATGAAATAAATGATTCAACTTAATTCTGATAGAAAAAACTGTAAAATTCTCTTTAAAATTTATATATTTTCAAGGATATTCAATCATTATAATACATATATAGGTCCGAAAATCAGCTAGTTGGTTTTACTTTCAAGATTATTCTTTCATCGGTAAATCCAAGAGATCCCCTGTAGAGTTTGATAACATCTGAATCTTTTATTTTCATATTATTAATTGGATCGATCATGTCTTTCTTTATGGTTCTGTCAAATACCTCTTGCGTTACAATACTGCCTGATGTTTTGAGTACAACACATTGAGTAGAATTGATAATGATATCCTTAGAGACAGCACAACAATAAAGATTATTTGAAGCTGACTTTTTATCTTCATCTTTCTCGTATTTACAAAAATTAACTGGTATTAAATCTTTGTACTTAATTGGATTATTACTCATCGGACAACGAACAACTTCATCTGGTTTATCTTTTGACGTAAGTTTTCCTTCGTGACTGCCTTGAGGTCCACTCCAAAAATCACACGGACCACCAGGTTTATAATCACACTCAGCACTGGTTAGCTTAGATTTTTCAACAGCGACGTTGTTTCTAGAAGGAACAACATGGGAAAAGCTCAAAAAAGTATCGAGCTCTTCCTTTTTAAGAGCTTCTTCGGCATCCTTTAACTGTTTTTCTTCTCTGAGTTTCCTCTTATTATATTGAGCAACTTTTCTTTTGATATTGGCTTTAGTTTCAACTATGTATTCTAATATGGCTTTTCTGTCATATAGATAACCCTCAGGGGTAACTACTGGATCTTCAGCTGGCTGTAATGTTAAACAACAGCATTCAAAAGGCTTGAAGGAATCTCTACCAAATCTTTCGTTTTGATCCCTATTTTTATCCTTTTGGCGTTCATGGTAACTGTACACAGAGTGAGCAGTAGAATTTTTTGAGTGTTTTGTCATATTTGAAATCGCACTCAACTATTTTTAATAAGCATAATTCGGGATGATGTTTTAACAAGTATTTAATTTAAATATTTTCAATATTATTATTGAATCAAAGAATTATTATTGAAATTGAATCAATTTAACTGATTATTATTGGATAAATTATTCCATAGGAACATAAACTATGAGTCAAGAGATAGAGAAGCGTTATCAATATCTGGTTGAAGCATTGAAAAGACAAATACTTGTAAATTTTATACTTAACTCTTTCGCAGGTTAATGAAGTACTCAAAGAAGAAGTTGAAAAACTCCAGAGTACATTGCAGCAAACAACTAAGGAACGAAAGTATGTCAAACTAATAATTTTAACATAGTTATTTGGTTGAACTTATCACTAAAAAGGAAAATATCAATGATTACAAAAAGCCGGCTAGTGTCAAACGTTTTACTGACACCAAAAAAGGATCTCAGCAAATTAAAGTTAAAAAAATCAAAGAAGATGAGACTGTACCAGAAGAGGCCTCAGATGACTCGACAGAATGCGATTTTAGCCAAAAAAATCATGATATAAATTATTCTGAATGTTCAAGTCCTCCCGTTCTGCATACTGGACAACCAAATTTGAAAGCTTCTTCCTTTCAACTAGAACAATCTCCAGCTGATTTTAACATGTGATAAAGCACTTAACTTACAAGAAATAACCAAAGGCAATAACTTTCCGGTTCATTCAAATATATACAAAATTATATTAAAAAATTATCTGGTTTTAATTCCTTGTACTTGATTAATATTGTATTGTTAATAATTTTACGGTGGTCTTGAATTTTTAATTTTTTGTTTGTAAAATCAACCTGTAAAAGATTCTTTTTTCGTGAGAACTATTGGCAATAGTCTATTGTAACAGACTGAAAATAGTGTCATCCATAAATTAAATCAAGAAAGGAGATGTTCCCAAATAGTCTGGGCCAAATTTCACAAATTCAAATGTAAAGCCTTTATTTCATTTGTGTTTGGTCATACCCTCTTTCAAGATAGTATTTTTCTACATAATAACAATTTAAGTCTTATGTTTAAGGATTCTGATAATTATTACCAGGATAACTTATCCATTAACTATTTATCGATTTTTAGTGAAAGTTTAATTGAGTAATCATTTAAAAGTCCTTTTTTAAATAGAAATATTTATATTTTAAGAAAAGTAAAATACAGTTTAGAATAAACCCTCTAAGATTTAATTAAAATTTCGAAAGAAATATTATTTATAAGAATATCATTTGTCCGAAAACTCATAAATAGCTATAGAAAAGACGATGGAATTAAATGAGAATAAAAAAGTAAAAAATAATCTGCCTACAATAATATTTTCTTAATTTCTTATAATCCAGATCACAGTAGTTTCAATGATTCAAAATTGAAAATACACAGATGAGATACCAAAAGACTTATTTGAAATTCATAGGAAATTTTTAAAAAAAACTGAAAATCAAAATTCAAATTATTAATCTAAATTTGCTACATACGGGAGAAATTGGAGCATAAATCATATGCAGTCGATAATTGGGAACTATTTGGTCAATAGTAGTAGAAATAAGATTTTATACGATTTAAGAAGTAAATGGTGTGTGATTGATGCAAATGATTCGTATCAGAAGTATACAAAACTTGCGTGAAAAATGATGATTTACTGTTAATTCTATGCCAAAGTTTAGAATGAATGAATCAGAAAAAAATTGAATCGAATCATGGAATTAATTTTGAACCAAAAAACAAATCTCGACATTAAGATAGTAAAAGTTGTAAAATTCGGAAAAAAAATAAAAATAGAAAAAAAACACTTTCAGATAATGAATGAATGTTAAGACCAAACTAATCTCTCTTTTGCATTCAAAAGCACGCGGGATTTTTGGAGTCGTCAGTCATAGACAAAAAGAATCAACGAAAATCACCGATATCAAAACTATGTAATCCAAAGTAAAGCGGTAAACTTAAAATCAAAACTATGTAATCAGAAATCAAGCCATTATAACGTAGAAGAATCAACTAGGTGGCGAATGACTGATAAAAAAAAGTAAGCTAGTAATTTCAGTTTGCAAAGATATTTTTCTAATCCCCCACTGCAGAAAGAAATCGAGGACGGTCACCTTGAAATAAAAAAGACCTAATCAAGAGTCAGACTGCTGTCATTTGAAACAATATATTCGATTCTAATTGGCTCAAGTCCGAGAGGGGAGGATGACGTCTATGCCGTGCACTACAAAAAGAAGATGAACAAAATGGTTCGATATTTTTCTAATCCTCCACTGCAGAAAGAAATCAACGACAGTGTTAACGACTTTGAAATCAAAATTATGAAATCTCACCAAAAGTCAAGCTGTTGGCAGTTGCTATTTTACACTCTATTCATACTGGTTGTGGTCGGGACGGGTTGGAGCTGTCTACGTGCGCACGCTACAGGGGAGTTATCTCGGGAATGTGACTTGTCCCAAGTAAGATTTTGAGTTATCTTTTTGGTTTGGAAAACCTTTCTGAGAGTTTTATGTTTTATTTTTTGGGATATTTCCTATCTATTTTCTGTTTGTTCTGGCAATTATATTCATCTGTATATGTTCGTGTAGTATTTTCTCTAGTGGTTTTTCTGTTGGCTTCAAAATATTTGTTATCAAGTTTCAGATGAGTTTTATTTTTAGAAGAAGATCTATTTTACTTCGATATGGTTTTTATTAGTTTTTTATCTGGTTCTTAATTTTATCCAATGTTTTTTTTCTGATTTTTTTCACAATGGCTTTTTTTCTTTGCTTCCCCTATTGTGAATCAGAGTTTCGTTAGTTGTTTCTCTCATGTTTCGTCAACGTAATTAAATTGTGAAACGAAGCCTTTAGTACCTAATTTTTCCGTGTAAAATGCGCACCCTCTTAAAACCCTCAGATTTCATATAGTCTTGATGACTCGATCGGCTTTAGTTCTGTGATAGTCTATGAATCGGATCTGGTCGGTAGATCGCAAAGGGAGCTCGCTCAGAACATGCGTACATTCAGTTATAGGTAGATCGATTATGCAATTTTCGGAGTATCGCACGTGTTGACCGTTAGCTTCTGTCAGGAAAGAAATAGTTATTGAGAAAAATTTTAGAAAAGACGCGTTGGGTCAAAAATAGAGCCTTTTAACGAAACGAATAAGAATCATATTAAGGTGGAGTATATTCTCGAAGAAACTCTTCTAAAATGTGATAACAAATATCTTGAGGCAAACAGAAGAATCACCTGAGGAAATATTACACGGAGAAATACAGATGAATATAATTGTCGAAATAAATAGGAAATGGATTGCCCAATTAGTAAGATATGAAAAACTTAAATAAGGTTTTCTGAACTGAGAAGATAATAAAGAATATTGCCTAAGATGAGCTATGTTTTCTTGAAGATTTCTCTGAAGTGTATAGCCAAACAGTAAGGCAAGAAAATGGGCCAGAAAATAAAAGATACTATTGAAACCAAGATCTGAAGAGCTACCCATTATCAACGTAGAAAAAGGAATAAACGAAACTAATAGTGATAAATATTTCTGAGATGCAAGAAAAGTAAGCTAGTAATTTCCAGTTTGCAAAGATATTTTTCTAATCCCCCACTGCAGAAAGAAATCAAGGCAGGTCACCTTGAAATAAATACTACCTAATCAAGAGTCAGACTGCTGTCATTTGAAACAATATATTCGAGACCAATATGCTAATTTTCGAGAGAGGAGGATTACGTCTGTGCCGTGCACTACAAAAAGAAGATGATCAAAATGGTCCGGTTGGCTCTGCGGAAGATATTAATCGGGAGGCTCTTGTGGCGGGTGACTGATAAAAAGAGTGAGCTAGTAATTTCCAATTTGCAAATATATTTTTCTAATCCCCCACTACAGAAAAAAATCGAGGACGGTCACCATGAAATAAAAACGAACTAATCAAGAGTCAGACTGCTGTCATTTGAAACTATATATTCGACAGGTAGTGTTTGGCAGTCATTTAAGTAAGCTTTATTTTTCCGTTAATAGTTTTATGATTTTTCTGGTGTCCTCTTCTGGCTTCCCTCCTTTCGTCTTTGGTGTTGAGCTAGCAGGTTTTACAGGGTTTGAGTTGATACCTTTTGTTGAGACCTATTTTTTGTGGTATTTTTCTTGAGTGTTGGTTAGGTCAGGGTTTTTTAATTTTCCTCCTAGTTCCTAGTGGCTTGTGTGCTGGTGCCTCTCGAGAGTGAGTTTGGCCAGTCTGACACGAGTAAGTTTAGGTTGTCAGGCTGCAAGGTAAGGTTGAATTTTGCATGTGTTTCACATAATGAAGGGTTGTTGAACCAAAATAATCTCTCTTTTGCATTCACCAGTACGCAGGGTTTTGGCGTCGACGATTACAAGGTAAAGTCTATTATTTTCTGGAATCAGCTTGGCCACTCTCACATGGTAGTATGTTCAGTTTGTCAGGCTTCTTTGTAAGTTTTTTTTCCCTTTTTATTCTTGTCTCTTTTTCAGACCTTTACTCTTGTAATTCCTATTCTTCCCCAAATTTATGGATTGACACTTCTCAAATTTCCTCCAGACTAGTCAAAGATATTCCAATTATTGTCTAATTCGATTCAAGCTCAATTTTTCAATTGCAATCTCATCCAATTTATGCTGTTGATTTTCGAACTTCCTGACATTTACATTTTGGTTAATCATTTTTCCTTGTTGAACTATCTACTGTTTTTCTCGTACATTAAATATTCTGTTGTTTTCATATCTTTCTTATGGTTTTTTGTCTTTAGACTAAGCAATTTTTTTAGAATATTTCTTTTATAGTCAGTAGCTATTACGAATTTTTTCCAGCGAATAGATAAATTTGTGGCTTAAAAAGATTTTATCATGTTTATTTCCTTTGTAACACTTGAATGGGTCCTCATTCTAAGGCACTGTAGTTGCTTAATTACATCTGAGTTATATTTGAATTAAGTTTGGATTATCTAGTAGTTCCTTTCATGAAAGCGGTTCGTACTATGATTTATTTATTTCTTTCAAGCTATCTAGCAGTTCCTATATGAAAGTATAAAGGTTTCTTTTACCTCGATTTAGCTAGGGCTTCGAGAATAAGAGATTCGTATTTATCACGCAACAATTTTAGCCAAATTTTTATTCAAGCTTGAAATTTTATCCTTGTAACGAAAATAGTTAACCGTAATTATTCAAAGGTTAATGACTGATTTCTGAGTTCTTGATGGTTTTTATTGAATTATAAAATTATTTAATGTTATGGGTGCCGGTACTGATCTAATCTTGGTTCCTTTAGCATGAAGGCTAGTTAGCAAACATGTACGTTCAGGTTGATCCGGATGAAGAGATCCGATGAAATATAAGCTTTATAAGTTATAAATTATAACTAAATATTCACTTGGCCTCTAAATGTGTCTTTCATTTGAAAATAAAATAGTGTCTCAGAGATTTTAGTATCAAAAATACAAATACAGCAATGCGATTTAAATTAATGATTTCATTATTATTTTCAAGACCAAATCACATTACAGATAACACTCGATTGAACTTTCTTCAGTGCCTGTTACTTTCTTGATTCTCAGAAAAAGCATTTCACATGATTCAAGTGCTTTCGGTTTGTTTAAGTCGATACCTATATGCATTAATCGAAAGAATGATTTTCATTTTTGAACCAAACCAGAATCCAAATTGAGGTTTAGCTCAGAAATAAAACTAATTCCATTTTATAGATTATTGGATATTTATTTTTTTTATTTATTATTCAGTATTCTACTCAAAAGTATGTACTCATTTTTATAATAAAATTAAGGCATCAATGTTAGTCTAGGTGTTAAATTACTCAATTCTTTGTGATCGTTTCTCATCGGAGGATGACAGCGCACTTTGCACAGATATCGAGATACAAAGATCAATGTGAAAAATGTTGATTGAAAAGCTTTTTCTCAGTTGAGTATGTCAAATTCTATTTATTATTAGTTTTTAGTTGCATCTTAGTAAGATGATCTTACTGATGATAATTTATGATGCAATCCAAATTAATAATTTATAATAAAAAAACATGTAAGCATATATATATATATAGAAAAGCAGTTGGGAGTTTCTTTTTACATAGGCTAATAATAAATAATATATTTATGAGATGGTATAAAAAATATGTATTAAAAGAAATCTTGAAAAAAATTTAAATATTATCCAAGGTCAAGAGATTATTATGTAACAATGTTTACGTTCTGTTTTCTTTCAAGGGTGCATGTTAAAAACGAAGATGTACCCTTTCTTTCTTTATGTACTCATTTCGCATGACTATTTTTTTAAAATCATTAGCTAAGGAGCATTAACACTAATCCTGGTCTTGGTGTAAGAGACAGGACCATCAATTTTCCTTGAAGCATTCTTTGCCTGATGGCGAATGAGAGTCCAATCGAAAAAGTAGTCATTAACATAGCCAAGTTTACGAAAGAGACTCTTGAAAGATCTAATAAATATCTGATAATCTGGATCGGAACTGAAGTTCAAGCTTTTCACGTTAGTCATGTAATCGAAGAACTCAAGGGGCAACCCTTGGCATAATTCATCAAGAGGGGTTTTTTCTTTTTTTGTGGCAATTAGCTCATATTTTTGATTTTTAGTAGCTCCCTAAAAATATTATTATTGACAAACGTATGAATGAAATAACATGGCCTCAGAATAAAACTCACTCGTATACCTTGCCAAGGAAGATGTCCCCTCAGGAAATAAATCCAAACATAACCCAAAGACTCCAAATCATCTCTTCGAGATTGTTCTTCTCCTTTATGGGCTCTGATACTGGCATACCTAGCAGTTCCTGTCAAAGTTTTGTTATTTTTGAAAGGCATGTGCTTCTTGGTTTTTTGTTCGATGTAACGTTTTGACAATCCAAAATCGACTAGGTAAACTGTGTTGCAAGATTTACCAATTCCCATGAGAAAATTGTCAGGTTTAATATCTCGATGAATGAAACCAGCTGAGTGGACTGTTTGAACTCGTAGAATCATTTGATTAGCAAGAATGAGCACAGTCTTGAGAGTAAATTGACGCTTACAGTAGTTGAAAAGATCCTCTAAGCTTGGACCAAGAAGTTCCATTACCATGGCATTATATTTACCAGTACAGTCATTACCAGTAAAGTAAATTCTTGGAACTCCGATAGGATTCTTTTGAAAATATTGATAGACTTTACTTTCAAATATGAGCTGAGGATTCGCGACGTCTACAGCTTCCAGTTTTACTGCTACTTCATTCCCATTTTCAACATCAATACCAAGATATATATCACCAAAACTTCCAGATCCTATTTTAACTGTCAAAATCCATTTATTGTTGATTTTGACCTTTTTAGATCTATCATTCAGCATAATACATTAACAGATAGTTGAAAGCTTGCGTAAAGATTAAAGTAATAATTAAATACATTAAAACACAAAAAAAGCACAAATGTCTCTATTATACCAAATTTTTATTTAATTCTTGCTTGAAGAATACCATAATTTGGTATTATTCAAATTACTTTATAATTTAAAAACGTTTATAAATGTTTTAAAGAAAAGGAAGTACTTGAACTATTATTTTTACCGTTTTTAAGAGTTAAACATTTAAAACAATATCCAGAATGCTAGCTATTGAGTCAAACTCTTGAATTTTATTTCATGGAACTTTATATCTGGATTTCTCGACAGTAAAAATGATGTGAATCCATGAACATCCAGTATATCCTTAGCACCAACAATGATTACTCCGAATTCTTTCATTGATAAACAAAAAAAGTGACGCAATCCTTCAAACGTTATTATATAATCAACATCATCAGCACTTTTATTGACTAAATTTCTTGCAAAGGGTCCAGTTTCGAAGTGAAATTTTGTTCCCAGTTCCACATAGATTTTTATTGTCTCAAAATTATCAATCGGCTTTCTCAGCTCCATCTGTTTGAAAATTTCGTAAATTTCCGTGCTCAACTTCACCTGACCATCAATTAAAGCTAGCTTTGACCATAAATGTCGGCATTTTAAATCATTCATCCTATAGTTCGTGATGCCAGTATATTCTCCCAAATGATCGATGATTTGCTGAACTTGTTCAAAACCTTTTAGTCGTATGACATAGGCACTACCATCAGCTTCGACATGAAGATAGAATGGATCATGGATTACTCTTTCACTAAACTTTTTTATGATAATCAAAATGACACCTTTCTTGTTCGTCAACATAATCTCTGGCTTGTAATCCTCATCTTGAAGATTCACGTTGCTTTTACTGTGAATAAAACTAAGAGTTCCTCTTTCAAATTTCCATGATTCCTCAATTCTTTCTTTGTAGTATTTTGTTTGATAGTAGTAACATTTGAGTGTCACTACTGATTCATCGTCCTGAGCCGTAGTTGTTGGTGTTGTGGATACGCTCATTTTTTCGTATTAACTGACTACTCAAAAGTCACTCAGTGTGTAGTGTCAAGACTAATATTTTTAATGAAAATCTTCCTACTTTAGTTTGCATTTTTTCTCAATCAAGATGGATTCAATTGATTAATGTAGTTTTTGAAAAAATTCTATTGATCCTATTGTATCATTGATAACACAACACACACAATACACAGCATGGCATTCTCTATTTAACGATTATAATTATTCTCAATTACTCATTTCATCTACTTGCTACATTTTAATTTCAAAGTAAGCGGGCTTCTTCTCATTAAGAGAAAAACTAATCGTAGATTTATTAAAGTTCTGAGTCCATGTAGAGAACGACTCACTGTATCAAAAAATTATATATATTGGCATAACAAAATAAAAATTAATATTTACAAAATCCCAAGTGTATAAAGTAAACTTTCAAGGTTTTTGTTTTTCCATCTATAATCTCCTAATAAAGTAGTAGGGGTAAATCATCATCATCGCCAAGGGTAGAATATTAATCATGGTATTCAAATTTTTAGTTAGTTTGACTGTTTTGATACAAACACTTTAGTATGCATAATATTCTGAGAATAAAGGGCTTGTTCAATCGACTTTCTTATCATTCGATATATCCTTTAGGACAATCTCAGGATCCTTTTCATAATCAATGTCTGTTTCTCTTATATCGCCAAGATTCTTCATCCTACCAGTGACAATTTTGAACGCCAAGGTCAAGATTAGCTGAGGAATGAAAAAAAATTTATGAAGGAGTACTAAAATACATGTTTGAATAGGGAAAAATTAGAAAGAGAGAGGAACTTTCTGGCATTAACTGGTAAACTCACATAGCTCCAATAGAAATGCATAAAGAGCAATAACCAGAGAAGAAAGTTGAGTTCAAAAAAGAAGAACATTTCCCGGCCAATATGGGTTATGTAGGCTCCCCATGTGCATGCATATAACACCTTGAATGGATACCTAGAAATAAGTTGTCAATCAAAATCTCATTAGCTTCTCCGATCTAATGCATAGAGTGATTTCAGATCAAGCTGATTGGAGTTTTCATGGTTATAGCCTCAAAAAGTATCAAACCAAAATATCCATTAAGCCTACTAGGAAAGTGTGGTTACAGGTAATTACGATATCTGAGGCAACACTTCTAATCACTAGGCCAGAACAACATTGAAGACCCGGGTTCGAATCCAGGCTATAGTGTACTGACGAATCCTAATAAAGACGAAAAGCGTCTACATCTCCCACCTGTGACCACAGTTGGCTAGTAGGTTTAATGTCTAAAAAATTACTGTAACTTTTACATTTTAATCACATAAAATCAGTTACTAATGGATTATATAAATGGTACATGTAACGAGAATAATAATAATTTACCAATATAATCTGGTCAATGCCCAACTGGCCATAAAAAGTATGTAGCAGATTGTTGCTAGGGTATCATTAATTGGATTGTATCTTTTATATTTGAATTTAAGGTAAACATTAACTTTTCCTAGTTCAAGGAATATGTCATTTATGTCATGCAATAGGAGAGTTATCGATCCAATCTCGTGGAGTCTACAAAAATAGAGAATGATAATAATTTTTAATTTTTCTCAAAATAAATAAATCTTGATTGGAAACCGTTCACGAGAGAGAAGAGTAATCCATCCGCCGCTATGGCTAGGCTTTATCTTGAAAGAAAAAAAAAGAAAAACATATGAAACCTTTGATAAATTCGTCATTTTTCAGGGATCTTGAATCATCAAAATTTCATCGATTTTCAAGTAGGAAAAATGATCAAAAAATCAAAATTAAATTTTCACATGATGATCTCAAAATCTGATTCAGCCTACATGGTTTCTTTGTCTAATCGTGATCCCTATAATCAACTTTTGAAATCAGAAAAAATTTGACAGAATTTCATTGGTTCTCTCAATAGAAGGGGCTACTTTGAGATTTGAAATATTTCATGATTTCTTAAAAAATAGATTCTCTCAAAATTCTTTTTGTTCATATCGTGAAAGTGGGCCTCTTGATCTAGATTTCTTGATGAAAAAATTGAGAATTTTGTAGATATCATAGCTTAATCAATTTTTAGCCATTATTATTATGTGTGATCTAATAAAATCTCTCTTTACTGGATCAAACCAGGAAAAATCAAAATTAAAAAATACACTTGAATGACAGAGATAAACTATAGGTAAAATTTTCAATTTTAATATTCTCAATAATTCTCGAGACTCGATCATTAAATAGTGATGATATTTGAAATCCAAATTTGTAAAAAATAAACCTTATTCATGAGGAGAATACTAAATTGAGATATAATAGAGGTGTCTGGCCAAAATATGTCCATCTTTATGCGTTTTTTCAACTCTGAATTGAAAATTTCAGTATAACTTCCAGGATCCTGATTCACTAAGAATGTATTGAATGTATATATATTTGGTACTCTCTTGTGGAGCAAATATTAAAATGTCTTAAATAATAATTTCGAATCTTGAATGTAACAATTTGACTACATGTTAACGAGGTAAACTGAATAAAAATTTTCACTTGATTTACACAGTATTATTCAAAAATATTTACTAAGATTTTGTTATTCATTCAAAAAATTAATGGTAAAAATATTAAGAATAAGGTCTGAATGAAATTTGAGAATCCTCTAGAAAATACAATACTCACTTTGTATTGAAAGAAATGAACAAAAGGGATATTGTCACAATATGATGCAAAGTTATAACTGGCTTATCTTCTCGCCAGTAGTCCAAAAAGAACAAATTTATCACAGCTGATAGATAGAAAGATATTTGTATAACGTATTGCCAAAAGTAGTCGGTAGGCAAGCTATCTGAGAAGTAACCAACTGTAAAAGTAAGTTGGTTAAAAATTAGAATTTACTTTCAAAGCGCACTCTATCAAGAATGGTTAGTGGCTCAAAGAAGCCTGTACGTCCACTGAGTATAACAACATTTAGAGTTTGTATCCAGAGAATGGTCGTCGCCAATGTTAGCCAAAGGGATGAAATCAATTTGTTGACATCTCTCCGGGGTAGGCTCAATTTCTCACAATATGGCTAAAATTATCTTGAAGACTGCTTACTCTGAATATGAACACAGTAATGAGATAGCGAATTAAGGAGATAACCATTGTCGTAAAGAAACAATAAAAATATAGGTTTACATCTTGAAGACAATTGAAATGACGGTACATTTCCAAAAGTTCTGATAAAGTTGAGTAATCTCGATAAGCTGAACTGAATGCGATCCATGCTCTGTCGAGGAATTGGGATAAACTTGGATTTGTACTATTCTCTATGTAGTTACGCAAATCATCAAAGAAATCTTTATTATACAAGTGATTATTCCTGGTGACTTCAGTGCAAAAGTAGGCTTCCGACTGAAGCTTCTGTTTGGATATATTGAGAACGTTCCCTGTAAGTTGGCCAATGGCGCTAAAATACTGAATGTTTGGATATTTATCGAAAACTTTTGTGTAATTTGAACAGGATATGAAATGTTGTTGATCGATGGAAGTTGTTGCATAAGCTGTACTGATCAAGGAGGCAAGTAAAAGAGTCATACTAAAAATGCCTGAATTGGTTAATGCATAAAAGTTCATAATTGTTTTATACAATGATAATACAAGATAATAATTCCAAGATAGTTTTACGATCTTCTTTTTAATGTATGTAAAATACTTATCCTTTATTCAAAATTACACATTTATACTATTATTTTATTGATCAAATGGTTCTTTTCAATTTTTTCAATTTTATTCATTAGAAATCAACTATGTTCATATATGTCTGTTTAACCATCCTCTATCTGATTGTGTGTAGGTTACACACACGTGTAAATAGTATATCGACCAGATGAGTATAAAAGAAATACTCTTGGTATATAACAATAATACGTGGAGTAGAAACACCAATTCCTCGAATATTATTGGTTAGTTTGATTTATGGAGGAATTCTATTGGACCATGTCAAGTGTACTGATCTCTCTCACACTCAGCTGAATAAATAATTTTTTGTGTTTGTTGTACAAATAATACTTTTTCTACGTGTTCTTCTCTAAAATTTTAACGGAATACTTGCAAAAGAATTTTGAGACCGCCTTAATTAATGGTTAGTTAGAATCAATCTGTCAATGATGACGGTTGAAATAAAATAAAATTCTGAAATTGTTGTAAAATTTTTATTGAATCAAAGAGACGAAGAATAATCCTCATTCTCACTGTTATTGATACTTTCACAGGTGCATAAAAACCAAAATCTTTCAGCAGAGTTGTTAAATTTTAATAGAAATCGTTCACTAGCATAGCACAAGATTAGAAACTCTGGATTAAAGTCAATCTCTCTAATTCTTAAGTAGGGATTCATATCGAAGAAGGGCTCTTCCAGACTGTTGATATCGTCAATGTAAACTCCATTTTGGCCTATCCAAATCTTGAAACCTTCAAGGAAATCTATTTCTTCATTTTTGGCATCAAACTCCTCTTCTCGCCAATCATATGAAAGACGCTTCATTGAAATATTTTCAAATGAGAATAAAAAGTCAACTCGGACTCTGGAGATAGTCAAGAGTAAAAGTCGAACCATTTGACAGGCCTTGAATTCAGTGTGAAATTTTAAAATTTGATACCTAAATTTGTTTTCTTCATACAAGGTTAATAATACAAAAGAGCCTTCAATAGATACTCCAACCAAGTTATCTGTTTCTAATGGGATAAGAATCTTCTTCTTTTTTGTAACCAAATAAAGCATAGATTCAGTCAATGAAATAGCGCCTATTTCATTTGTGTTGGCTGTTGGGATCATTGAAAGAATATTACTGAAAGATATGGGTCTTTCCTTAAAGCAATCACTTTGGGAATCTGACTGGTACAAATTGTAAATCCTAACAGTCCAACTAGGCTCAAAATCATCGTTATTTTCCAGGGGGAGCTTGAAATTTTCAACTCCATTTAGCCTGTTTGACTCGTAAAAGTTTGAATCAGTCCTAAAAGTGAGACTGCAATTCATTTCTATTTCAATCTCCACTAATTATGGTATGTTATATACAGTCTAATGATTCCACCTTTTAGAGATACATTGAAAGATCTATACATGAGTAAGAGTATTTATAAAAGTGAAACTAGCTTGTATTGTGTGTATTGTGTGCATTATACACTCAAGGCATCAAAACAAAAATCCTTGAAAATCAATTGATTATAATTATCAATTAATGTAATCAAGAATGGGCTCTGGAAATTAAGTAACAAAACGTATGAAGTAGTAACAGTATTTTAATTTAATTAGAAAAAAAAGATTAATTTGCTTTAAAAAAACGTTGACTACAGAAAAACTATTCGATGCTGACATCATTCATAAGCCAGTTATCTTCCTGACTTGAAGAAACTTCATTCCTAATCTCCAATTTCGGTAGACTTTTAGGAGTGCGAAGAATCTAAAATTCCCGATAACTTTATTCAAACTTACACGTCGTGGAGTTTTCACTAGACTTCCTATCTCGGTTGAACTTGAAATTTCATTGTTTTTCACATCTCCAAAGAAGCTAACCCTTCTTCTCTTTTGAATTGTATCAGTTAAACATGAAGTCAATTTTTTCTATAGAACAATACCATGATAACATGAAGATTACCTTAATTTGAGGAGTTTGATATGAATTTAGAGCAACTTGAGTACTTGGAGGAGGCGAATTAGAATATTGAGTTTTTTTCATCTCTAGGTAATTTTCTTCTATAATTTTTAGGCGCATTAACTCCTTGTTCAGAGAATCATTCTTCTCCTTCTCAAGGGTGACAATTTTTTCCAATTTTTCCGCATTTCTCTTACATTCCTCTAATGCTTTCTTTTTTTAAAAAGTATTACTTGAAAAAATTACCTTTTCCTTGCTAAGCTTTGCATTGTTGACCCGTAGTTTTTCCAATTCCAAATTTCGTTCCTACAAAAATTTAGATTATTTTAGCTAACATTTTTCTTTCGATTCTTCAATTCTTCTATTTCTTTATTCTTTTTAGCGAGCATTTCATTCATTTCTGTCTGACGGGTTTCCATGGTAGCCATTAGGTCAGATGTAGTATTTTCTATTTCATGTTTCAGGTTTTTCACCTCTTCTCTGTGTACAATTTTCTCGTTTTCAAATTTTTCCATCAATTTATTTAGCTCAGTACTTTTCTGGTCAAAATTCGATCGAAGAGTTTCAAGTTCATTTTTCAACTGCTGGTTGTCACACAAAGCTGAAGTGTTTTTTCTGCTAGATGATTCTAGAGAATTTAATTTATCTTTCATTGCATCGATTTTTTCCATGTTCTCGTGTATTAAAATTCTGAAAGTTATTATATTTTCTGATAATAAGAAAAAACTTGCTTTTGATCTTTGATTATTGCTTGGAGTTTTTGTATAAGAGAATCTTTTTCAGTATTTTTTTCGGCAGCTTCTTCGATTTTTATCCTCATTGAGTTTATTTCAGAATTTTTTCCCATGATCTCTTGGTTCAAGAGGATCACATTATTCTCATACTCAGATTTTAAACCAGAAATCATTTTATTTACTTGAACCATTGTTGCTTTTTCCCTTTCTAGACAAGTTTAAAAAGTGTACTCACCCAAAACGGTTGAGAAATCGTTCAGATATTTTAAACAGTCTGTTTTACCTGATTCTACAAATTCTTTACAATCTGTTAGATTTTGGCTTATTTTGGATAGTTGGCTTTGTTTTTTTTCATTTAATATTCGTATCTTTTCATTTAAGGATTCGATTTCATTTTCTTTAGATTCATTATTTTCAATGCTCTGCTCAAGAGAACATTTGAGTTCTTTATTTCTACCCTCTAGTTGGTTTATTTTTATCGAAGAAGAAGCCAGCTCTGATTCGATTTGGCTTTTAGTACACTTTATTTTGTAAATCTCATCTTTGAATTCTTCAATCATTACACTTTGAGCTTCCAGTTTACCCTGAAATATTCAATAGATTTTTTACTTGAAAGATTTTAACATTCTCGTTCAATTCATGATTCTGAGAATTTTTCATGTCGATTTCTTTCTCAAGTTTCAAATTCAGTCTATAAATTTCTCCAGTCTTATCAATATACATGTCCTCTTTGTTTTTCCAATCAGAAATGGAATCTTTGAGTAGTTTATCTTTCTCCTCAAGCTCATTCTTGATAGATTCTTGGATTTTTTTCTCTTCATTCAAATTTTTTAAACAAATTTCATGAGCTTCTCGAAGTTGACTAATCTTTGATTTTAGAATTTTTAAGCTTTTGGTTTTCCTCACAAGCATTTCTGCTAACAAACATTGTCTATTTTCAAGATTTGTCATGGTCAATTCCACTAAAAAGATAATATAAAGATAACAGACTAACACTTTTCATTGAATTCTTTGACTGAGATAAGCTCGTCTTTTATCACTGAACATATTTTCCGATTAGAATCTAACTTCTCAATCAAGTAGGCTCTATCTTGTTTTTCTTCCTTCAATTCAATCACCAATTTTTCCTTTTTATTCTCACTTTCCAGATTAATAGTGCGCAAATTCTGTATAACTGATTCTAAATTTTTGATCTTTTTATCTTTCTCGGCAATTTGATCTTCTAGAACCTTTTGAGTGGATAGAATCTTTTCGGATTCATTTCTGAGTCTCTGATGCAAATATTTCATGCTAAAAAATTCAGATATAGATTTATAAAATTACTTTAAATCAGAAGAATCCGGTTCAGCCTCACACGTTTCCTCTTCTTCTTGAAAGTTAGAATGAGAAGTAATTGAGTTGGGCACTTCTTTAGGCTCTTTAAATTTGCTCTGCTCATATTCAAAATTTTTTTCATTCCTACTTTCCTGTTCATCATACATTTCAGCTTCATAGAAAGAAAAATCATTTTTCTCATTTTGAAGGGTTTTTTCTTGCTGTATCTTTGGAGTTACTTTCGCTGAGAAGAAACTCTTGTTAATGTTCAGGCTTGGAGATCTTCCCATGAACGAAAATTTGTTTGTTTGCAGATTAGGAGTCTTTGAGTTGTTTATTGCAGTGAATGAGTCGTTTTCTTCGTCTATATCAATAGATTTGAGCTCTTGAAAGACGTCAATATCAGAATAGTCACAAGATTGATTTTTCTTTTGAAAACCATTGTTGAATTTTGTAAAGAATGACTGTTGCATATCAGACTGATGATATCAGTATTTATGTGTTTAAAGTTGAATAAAAGTGCTGTAAATATATAAACAAACTTGTGTCAAAATCTTTGAAAAAATTTGTTCTTGTCATCACGATTCGTCAAAGATTTGAAAAATAGAATTTTAACGAGTGTGGGCATGAATGAGAGTTTAGTATTTAAAAATCATTTATACAAATATAAAATAAATATATAACTAGACTGGTTTCTCGTCATTATTAGGCCAATTTTGAATATGAATATCTTTTTGTTCTCTAATGTAATTGTCAGGATCATAGGAGGATTCCAGTTTTAATCTTTTAGCATTCATTGAGCTCTGTGAGAGTATCTCTCGTACTCTCTTTCTGGTTTTATTCATAGTTTTGAGTTCAAATGTCTTTGATAAAATTTCATTAGATTGAATTTGCTTGTCTGAAGAGCATAAAATTTGTCTCATTCTCAATCTTTTATATCTTCTTCCAGCATTTTGTGCCTGGTTAGGAACTGTTTCAAGTAAAGATTTACAATCTGGTAGAAAAATAAAAATATTTTTTTACTTTTAAAGAAATTCTCTAATACAATTAGGGATTCAACAAGATTTGACTTATTTTGAGATTTTTCTTCAGCCATAATTTAACATTGATCTTACTTCTATAGAAACTGGATATCTCATGGGCAGATAATTCGAAAGAGTTCCAGAGACTTAGCAAATTTCTCGAATGATTATCAATATCCATTCTATTCAAGAGAATTATTTTATCATTCTGTTTAGCAGCGCTCATAATTTTTTTAGTTTAAAACAAATGTCATGGTATTAGTTTGAAACAAATTTAGTTTTATTATAATTTAATTGCGATAGTTTAATTCAATTCTATAACTCTTGAAGCGCTTGAAGCATTTGGTATCGATTTTGGCAAGAAGAATCTATAAGTTCTAGTAATTATTTTTTATTTATGAGTTTTCACATATGAAAAAATTAATTCCCAGTCAATTTTCAAGTATTTCTGTGGTTTATTATTTATTTACAGTATTATACGAAAAATAAAAAAATGTTATTCGGAATCAACAATTGGACAAATCAAATCTTTCAAGTATGATCTTTCGACAGATGAAGGCTCTTTAGCATCATCATTGCCATCTCTATTATCCATTCTTACAATAATTGGCAAGTCTAAATACTGAGACTCTAGTTCAATTCCTGTAACTTGATGGTTTATTGGAGACTTGATTACTTCATTAGTCTGTTCTCTTGGATAAATTCTAGGCCTGCCTCGACTTTTCTTCATCGGAGTTTCATCAGCAATTTGATCTTTATTTCTTTTGGCTGATTTGCGTTTCAGATGCCCGTCAACTGTATAATGATTGAGTAAAATTCATCACATAAATATTATTTGAGTATTGAACTTACCAGTAAAACTTCGTGGGTTATAATCGTCGTCTGATTCGGAGTTTTTGTTGCTCTTAGATGGAAGACTTTTTCTGTTATTTTGTGAATCTATTGGTTTCTCAACTCTTGGCAAAACTTGCATCTGATTTACTTGAATTGAATGTCTTTCAGGTTTAATTTTTTTCAATGGAGCAATTTGAATTTTCGCTGGCATCTCACATCTCCGTTTCTGGACAATGATTTGATTATCAACATCAATGCTTTCATCATCTTTTTTGAAGAACTTCTTCTGAGTTCTTTCTTGTTTCTAAAACCTTTATTAAATTAAGAACTAACTGTTTCTTCTAAAATGTAATCAGGCACTTCTTCATCTTCGTGATAAATTTCAGCTCTTTTTACATAGCTATGGCCTTTAGGATTGATTCGAATCTGAAATTAGAAAAGTAAAAACAGAGTGATCTCATCAACCTGATCAATTAGAAGGGTTGAACAAACTTTCCATTTTTCAATATTGATCCCGTCAAATATGGCATCTCTTAACTCATCCTTGCAGACTACTTGTACTTGCTGGCCAATATTGGGAATGCCATTTTTATCCCAATCATATTCCTGATTCAAGAAATTAAATTAGAATTTCAATTGAAATCAAGTCAACTCACATTAATCTTGTAGAGGGGAACATTTGAGGAATGTTCTCCGTTCAGAAAGACTACTTTACAGTAGCAGGAATTTCTAAGCAGTGAATCTACAACTCCAAATATCCAACGTTTTCTTAAATTGCACCATGCATAAACATTACAGCCTTGCTTCACGGGTATCAGGAATCGGTGTTCTTGCTTTTCATATTCCTCGTTATGTTTTCTACAAATGTAGATAAAAGACTTTGGCCAGAGGTCAGCATTGATAATGAGATGCTGAGCCCATTGTATGCAGGTTAGATGGGCAAAATTTTCACAACAGACAACTTTATTTTTGGAAAGCGGACTTTTACCAGACTTGATATCATTCCCGGTGAGAGATTTACCACACTCCTTCGAGAAAGAACATTTCATAAGATGCAACTTTTTTGAGGGAGTTGTGGAACCACAAATAAAACACGAATGGAATGGCTGGGAATTAGAGTTAGACTCTGAGTTCAAATTAGATGATACAGGCAAGGAAACGGTTTTGTTCTGAACATCCCAAAAGTTGAGAGACTGTTTTCTTTTGGATGCACCGGAAACGGGTTGCTGGACAACACTCTGCGGTATTTCCGACATATCTTCTTTAATACCACCTGTCCATGTTTCCACAATCTTAACACTAAGCCCGGGTTTTTCACTCAAACTAAACCTGGCATGTTTAGATCCAATAGCGCAGACAATATGGGACCAATATCTCTGATTTGATTCTTCATTTGGGGTGTTTTGGAGGGGAACGATAGCTCCCCCATGTGACTCACAAAATATACAACTTGGACGCTTAAGATAGACAACTTCCTCTTGGCATGTTAGACAGAGCCAAGAGTTGTTTTGACACTGTTCCAATGCATCATCAACAAACTCGAGAGCGGAATAGCATTTGAGATGGACGGAAAGGAAGCATCGACTGCATTGAATAACTTTGGATTTTGGATCAAGATTCATTGGCCTTAAATGATCTTGCATAGTGAGAGAGAATGCGGTTTCTGATATCAATGGCTCTGTTTCAATAGGTTTTCTATGGTAATCTTCACAATTGGATTTTTTTATCCACTGTTTTACAATAAAATCAAATTTCTAAAATTCAGAATACATGTTTATTAGAAAGAATGAAAGATTTGGAGGAGAATACACTTACTTGTGGCTTCCATAGATAGGAACAAACAGCACAGTATGGATGCGAATTACCGATCATCTTGTTGTATTCAATTTCGGCCTCGAATGAATCAGGTTCAATCGACTTTACCTTGAGATAGTTGTGAAAATCGGTTAACAAATCAATTTTCTTTAGACTGCAATTCGATTTCAATACCGAGTCTTCATTGATGCATTTATTCAAATCCAGATCTCGATAGATCAAGGCGATTTTCTTTTCCCCACTTGGAGTTGTAGTTGAGTTGTTACTTGCCTGGTTCTCTTCGATACTTTTACAGCCAGATGTGCTGTCGAGATCAAGATTTTCAAGGTTTTGTCCATTGGAGATGATTATTTTCTCTTCTTGGCAATTCGAGTCAGTACGTTTCGATAAATGCTCCAACATTGGCTCAGTGTAGACAATATCAAGGGGATGAGGAGAATTATCCATTCCCCGAATCCATTTGTCAAAGATTTCGTTCTGATACTTGACAACAAATGGATCCATGTTAATTCGTACGGTATCTTCCCAGCAATAACAAAATTTGGACTTTTTACCATAATCAATCCAACGTTTAGTGGCAAAATTAGTCGATTCGGCAACATTTAGACCGAGATTAAAGCCAGAATGATAACAATAAGGAAAAGTGATCATAATTTCTTCCTTTTTCTGGAGAATCTTTTTCACAACAATCCCTGCTTTGATAAGAATCGAGGGTTTTATTAATATACACTTGTGTCTGTAGAAATTTTTGCAAATTGCATATTCAGACTTGAATAATTCCCTTGCAAAAGCTTCAAACTTTCTCGAATACGCTGGTGGAATGACGTACCAAAATTTGGGAGCTCCACAATGGACATAATTAATTGAATATAGTTCTGAATCTTCAACATGCCATGGGAAAGAGGCTCGCCAGCTTCCAAAGTACAAATATGGAGTATTGACACCAAAGATTTTTGTGTTTTCTTCATCCATAGTTTCAGAGAGAATACTAGGCAATTTTTGTATGTTGAAACATTTTTCAGTCTCTTTCATCAATGAACCAGCTACGTTAGCACCATAAATTGGACTTGACTCTGCAATGGTCTTCCAGTACACGTGCTCGATAAAACTAACAGTTTTGGCACATGGAGGTGACTCATACAGGTCGGTCACGACACGAGAAAAATTTTCAAAGTTGAGGGATTTTTTCTCTTGTACATTCTTAAAAGAATAGTTAAATTATATTGAATATACTTGAATGTATATACCAGCACTGCCGGTGCATTTCTGCAGAATGGGATTTACAACCTTGAGATCTTTTATAAAATCCTGATCTTCAATTGTTGGCTTCCATGAACTTGGCGGAACAATTTTGCAGAGCCCAACATGATGAGCACCCATTTTCTCTATCATTTTGATGCATCCTTGAAAATCGGCAAATTCTTCTTCAGTAGGATAGTAAACTGGGATGGGGGGTACAGTCGATGGGTTAAAAGTCTTAAATTTTACTATGATAAATAAAAATTACAGATTCCAGGGTGATAAGGGGACCATCATTAATACCGATTTTTTTTTCTGACATTGAAACGTAATTTACTACGAAATAGTGAATTGGATCCAAGACGGATTTTGATTTTCCCGGATAAAAATAAATAAAAAATCAGTACTACTAAGGTATTTATTAATGTAGAAAAACAGTGATATAATGACGATTTGTAAATTATTAGATATCATTTTTGCTAATCTAGGCGTTAATAACGCCGCGTTATACCTTATAACTTTTTCATAACGGTTTGTAAATTTTTTTTCGAAAAATTTAATATTTTGTGGTATTTTAGGAAAAGAAAGATTAGGTGAAATTTTTGTTAAAACAACCTCTCTAGTCAAACCATATTCCTATTAAATATCATAAATGAGGCAGAAAAATATTGAGTTGATTGTCTCAAACCACTCTAAAGAAGAATATTTGAAATACTATTAAATCTGTTTATCAAAAACTCAGATCAAACTATCTATTCTAGCTTAAATTTCTAAAAATAAATTATTAAAACTGGCTAAATAATCTAGACTCTACATAGTTAGTATTACATTATTTTTTCAAATTTTGACCTAAATTATAACAGTCGCTGATTTAAGATTGTTGTCAACAAATTTGTTTGGAATAGCTCTTGATTTAAGAAAATTTTTATAATAATTATCTGAGAAGTTCCTTCTCAACAACTAGAAATGTTATCTCCAGTACAATATAAAAACTTGCTTTTTTCCCCGAGATTATTCAATAGTCTTCATATCAAATTGCCAAACAATTCTAAAAGCCTCAACTTTCGTGTAATCTCAACAACAGCAAGTTTGAAATCTCCTCTTGGTGAAGGTAAATTGAATTTGCTAATTTTTAAGCTCCCAAACCTGTTACATCTGGTTTTCTAACTTCACAAGAAAAGAAATATAAAAAATATGTCGCAATGTTAATGCCAATTACATTAGGTGGTAGTTTTATGCTAGAAAATCCTGCAGCTACTTTTGCTCTGACCTCAATAGTTTCATTTCATGTATACTCGTAAGCTACATTATCCTCTAATTTATTTAGAGGAATTTCTGAAATAATTCGAGATTACACTATGGAGAGGTTATATGGACCTAGGTTCCAAGGATTTTGCCTATGGACATTTAAGGGTATCATGTTTGCATCATACCTCGGTCTTCTTTATTTCAACCAACATGATATTGGAATAGTTAAAGCAATAAAAGACATTTGGGCAATTAAATGAGGTTCATAGATTAATCAATGTACCTTATTCGTGTCATTTTATCATTAATAAAATTTATCAAAATTAACTCTAATCTTGAAAACTTGTCATATATTGTCAGAAGCATATTGAATATCTTCGAGCTTATTTGTAGGAACAGTAGGAATTTGTAGGAGTGTTCACATTAATCATGAATTGTATTCCCAATTTAATATTCAGCTAAATATATCTAAGTTAATGATTCATCTCGAAATATTCATAAATGTATGATCTTAAGGTTCTAAGTTATATTAAAATTTTTTTAGTATCCGACGGATACTATCCGTTCCTATAAAGGTTATAATCCAAACTCATCAAAGTTCCAAAATTTACTTTACAAAACCAATAATAAATCATTAATAATTTTTCAAATTAATGCGAATTCAGCACACGAAAATAAATCGAAAATAATTGTTTTAAAATAAAAGTTAATTGCGCACGAGTTCGATAATTTTTTTCATGTAATGAATTTTATTATTACCTCAAATGGTCAAGCATTTTCTTCGTGAATCCATTGAACTGGTACAGCTTATTTTCACCAACTCTGAATGCGAAAATGATGAATCTTTATCGCAAGTTCTGCAAGATAACGATTATGTAAATACTCAAGATAAATTGAAAAGAACTCCTCTTCATGCGGCTGCTTATAAAAACAGTGTGAATTTCACTCAACACTTGCTCGGTAGAGGAGCTCGAATTAATTCAAAAGACATTAATTGGCTGACTCCTTTACATATCGCTGCTTACCATGGATCAGTCGATGTTGTGAAAGTCCTCTTATCAAATGGTGCTGATCGTTTTTCCCGAGACATTCAATGGAAAATGCCTCTTCATCTGGCTTGTAGTAATAGAAAAATAGAAATTGTCAAAGTCTTACTTTCTGAGTCATTTGATTTGACTGAAAGTTCAAAGAAAGTCAAAATGAAAAATATAAATTCTTCTGATAAAAATGGTCGGACTCCTTTACATCATGCAGTTCATTCAGGTTGCATTGAAATTGTCAAATATCTGGTGGAAAATCAAGCTTCTGTCAATGCTTTAGACAAAGAAGATCGCCGTCCCCTTCATTGGGCTTCTGGTCTGGATAATGAAGAATTAATATCGTACCTTCTAGATAATGAAGCAGAAATAAATTGCAGAGATAAAAAGTTGTTCACACCACTTCATGTTGCTGTTTCGTGTGGAAATATTTCAGCTGTCAAAGTTCTATTGACTAGGGGAGCTGACACCAACGCACTTACCCTGCAAGGTAACACAATTTTTCACTTGGTCTGTCTCAACGGCCATCTTGAAGTGTTGAAAATTCTTATGGAAAATTGTAACAAAAGCATGTTAGGTGGTGAGTTGGAATAATTTTTTCTCATTAAATCAGTAATACTTTATAACATAACTAATATTGTTAGATAAGAAGGAAATTGAAACTTTGATCAATGTAATGAATACAACCAATTTTTTGGGACAAAATCCTATTCATATAGCTTGTTCATCGGAGAAGGGATTCTTGTGTCTTGATTACGTGTTGAAACATTTCCAGACGAAAATTTCCCCCGATGTTGATATGGAAAATTTCTCTTTTGGGCTTGACATTCAGACTACAAGAGATGGATTTACTCCCCTTCATCTGGCAGCCTATTTCGGTAGATTTGAAGCAGCTGAAATTCTTCTCAAGAACAATGTCGATTTAAACTCACAAGATTACTATGGAAATAGACCCCTACACGTTGCTTGTATTAAAGGAAGGGATCGATTTGTACAATTCCTCTTGAATTCTGGAGCCAGATGGGATAGTTTAGACCTTCTTGGAGACTCTCCCCTTCATGTTGCTGCAATGAGTGGTAATCATATTTGTCTGGGACGTCTTCTTAAAGCTGCTTCTGATGAATTTGCCATCGATCGTTTCAGTACAGCTTCATCAACTTCAAATACTGACGATGAAGAATTTTTGGTAACTCCTGATGGTAAAGTGACAAATGAACGACCAGATTGCGGGGATTATCTTCTCAAGAAGCATCTAAAAAAAATAGTCAATATGATCGATTCAAAAGGGAGAAACTTGATCCATGCATCTGTGTTGGGATTAAATATGGAATGTCTCAAGATTGCACTTATCCACGGTGGAGATCTTAACTGTAAGTCAAGAATAATTTCTAATTAATTTACATCTTTAGTAAAAGATTATGAAAAGAGAACTCCATTGCATCTATGTTCAATTACCTGTGTTTTGTCCTCTGAATTCTTAGCAAATATAAATTCAACCCTATTGGGAGAATTGGAAATAGACTTTTCCGCAAAACGCCAACATGAAATCAGCCAAGCCTCTAACAATCCAAATGCTACATCACTCGCTTTTGATATGGCCAAAGTCTTGCTAAAGGTAAGTTTTGTATATCTTTTTTTAGACCAATTAATTCCCATCTCTTATTCATCTTAGCTGGGCGCAGACATTAACCAGATGGACAAGTTTGGATTAACAGCCTTGCATTTTGCTTCTGCCATGGACTATTCTGGAGAATTGGTCTCCCTATTGAAGACGAACAATGCAAATTTACTGGTGCCTGCCCTGTGGTCGACAACTAGAATGGATCTTGTCAATGATGACAGTACGCTTACAAGACATCTTTTCCTCTTGTCATGATTAAGATTCTCTTTTTTTATTCAGGCAGCAAGGAAAGTTCTGAAATTGAAGATTATTCAGACGAAAAGAAATTTAAAAATGTTAGTAATCAGATACAGACGATCTATTAGTTGTCAAGAAGCTTTAATTGATCCTTTTTCTTGCAGCGTATCGGGGAAGGCTTTGAATATTTTTATCCAATTCATTTTGCTGCAGTCACTGGGAACCATGTTGCTATTGAAATTTTACTTGAATCCATGACGCCAGATATCATCTATTCTGTAATTGTTAATGCTATTCACATTGTTAATCCGTCGACATTTTTCAGGGAAAACGCTCACCTTCTTGATAATAAAAAGGTGACCTCAAACGTCCTGTTTATAGCCTGTCAAAAGGGACATCTCCAAACTCTTGAAGTAATTAACCGTTTCATCATATTCAAAATAAGATATCAATAACCGGACAAGTCTAAAGTCTGAACTTTTATTATAGTCTCTAATCAACATAACTGACCATGCATTGAAACTCTTGACGACAAAAGATGAATATTCTGATCTATACGAGCATCTGAGTCAACGATCTATTGGGAGTGTGACGGATTCCCTTGGCAGAACTTTACTGCATGTTGCTGCCTCTGCCGGTAATCTGGAGATTTGTCGATATTTACTTGAAAATTCTGTCAACTTTGGCGTTGATATTTGTGCCAAGGATGAAATTTTCAGATGGAATGCCCTACATCATGCTGCTTCACAGGTAGGCAATCCTAATTGAATTTTGAATTTTTAAAATCCTTTCAGTTTGTTTCTTTATCTGAGTTTTTCATTCAGTGAACCAATCAGATTTAAGCAAATTAAAATTTAGTCAAAAATCACCTTTGAATAAAGCTTAGGACTTTCAAGATAGACCAGGAATAAAATAAACTCATACGATAAACCAGTGTAATGAGCATTAAATTTAGCATCAGATTTGCTCCGGAAACCTAAAAATTTCCTCTCGGAACATGTATTAGTTGATCTATTAATCCAAAAATTGTTAGCAAAAAAAATTTCACTATTTTCAATTTAACTCTCAATTTTGATTGGAAATGATTTTAAAATGTGTGAAACGAAAAATAAAACTTCGTGATCTCACTACCACCCATGGTTTCGTTTGAAATAAGAAACTTCTTTGTATTTACAGGGTCATGTTCCAGTGGTCAATTTACTTC
Source organism: Gyrodactylus bullatarudis (assembly GCA_012064415.1). Classification (NCBI taxonomy): domain Eukaryota; kingdom Metazoa; phylum Platyhelminthes; class Monogenea; order Gyrodactylidea; family Gyrodactylidae; genus Gyrodactylus; species Gyrodactylus bullatarudis. The sequence continues at coordinate 52,712 of SSNU01000188.1, read as the reverse complement.
TGAAATGGCACAATAGGCTTCTGCTCCTACGGAATGAAAAGAACTCCAATCTAGATCCGGATGCATCACCTCAAAACCAAACACTTTTTATAAACTCCAACGCCCCAATGGAAGACTTTAAGACGAACTGCTCAGAAGGAAATTTGAGTTGGTTTCTTATCAAAATTTTCATTTTCTAATGATGGATTATTTAAAAACACTGTTATCAGATATACAAACAGTTACCTCACCTTTTCTTGTTGACGTTGGGGATGAGCATTTGAGAACTCCATTGATATTGGCCGCTCAAAATAATCACACTGGAACCATTGAACTTTTACTGGCACCAAGAGCGATGGGAGCCCAGGATAAGAACCAAATCTATGCCAATATTCCTGTACAAAAGTGAGTATAAAGAAAATTAAATGGGCAATAATTTACCATAATCTAAACTATTGATTTTGATTATTTTGAGGTCACATTTTATCATATCTTAAATTTATTTTTTTTCAAATTTCCTAGATGGATCGAATTACGAGCAAATGCTGTTGATGTCTATTTGAGATCAGCCCTACATCGTACAGTTGTGAACGGACACTTGGATTGCTTCTCAACCCTTCTCAAGGTACCTTGATGCATTAAAAAATATAAATTTAATTCTATAGATTCTAACATATCGATTAGTTTCTCTTGGCCTTAGAGACAGTAACATCATAAATATCTTTTTCACTCTTGCTCTTTATTATTTTAGAGGTAAATTTAGTTAGTAAGACTTGTGAGAAATCATATGTATTCTTCATTCATGTATGCATCATGAAAAACTGAATAGTCAAAACGCTATCTCGTTCAATTTTACTGACTTTTGCATAACAGTATATAACACAGTCTAACAAAAAAACACTTTTTTCCTTTATACTCAGTTTTGTTTTACTGCTATCTGATCAAATTCATTCTTGAAAAATAAAATATATAAACCTCTTTTGGTTATTTTTGAGATGTTTTCCCTTATTTATACAGCAGATTCATGAATTTCAGCTATTTTCACACATGTCAATGCAAGGAAAATCTTCTGCGCCACTTTTAACAGCTTCAAAAAGAGATTTGAATTTTTCACTTTTGCTGAAACAATTGAAATTTGAGAGATACTATCGAGTATAAACCAGAAGAGAGGAGGCAACGAGTTCTAGAGAATTGTTTGCAGATTATTTCTGTCTTTTTTTTCTCGAAATCTTTTTGCATAACAGTATATCTTGAATAATTTCTTCAAGACTTGTTTGGATACAATATCTTAATAATATATTTATAATCATAGAGAGGTGCAAATATCCATGCTAGAGATTTCAGAGATCGTCATTCCCTACACATGATCGCAACCATTGGAAATTTAACCATGCTCTCACGATTAACTCAGACGATTCAGAAAATTATCAGCCAAATAACCGATTCAGATTTATCCTTAGTGAGTGGCAGTCCCTCTTTTACATACATTGAAGATTATTAAACCTTTACTTTCCAGTCAGATCCGTATCTCCTTGACCAGGTTCATCCGTTAGATCATACTGGTTTTAGTCCTCTACATTACGCCATACTCAAGAGTAACCTGGATTGTGTTAAATTTCTCATCTCTCTTCCCGAGTATAATTCTGCAAGCAGGGTTAGTATTTTCCAGATTCAAAGCCATGTTTTTGATCATCGATAGTGTTGAACTTTTAACCACAGTTTTTTTCCAGTATCTATTTTTATCTGTACTTCTTCCAACCTATTGATGAATTACGTTAATTACCAGTTTATTATTTGGGCAACCTTAATATTGATCAAACTAGGGTAAAAAATTATAAATTTGTATATTTTAAACATACTGGTAAAATCTTAAAATTAATTTATTCGTAGCAGTATTCATGAATCTTTCATGCATGTTTGGGCGCATAGAGATGAGAATTAAAATAATAATTTTAATTTACAATTAGACAAGAAATAAAGAGCGAAAAACATTGAATTTTCTGAAATTTGTACAACTCAAGTTACATACCAAAATAGAAAAACTTGATATATATTATATAATAATAAAAAATAATAGAACCTCTACTATAAAGTAGGCGTATTAGAATCGTAATTATAAATTACCACCATTTATTACTTGTATTTAAATAATCATTAAATTCTTTCAAATTTTTTTCAGACAGTATAAACTGTATACTATACAGTATTTTTGTAAATCTACCTTTCGAAAATATTTAATTCATACTTATACTCATGAGTAGTTACGCGAAAAAGTTTCTATCATCCGATTTGACTTTTATACATAATTTAGTAAGTTTGGAGAATTCCCTGTACTTTGGCCACTACATGTGCATAGAGATATTTTCAAGCGTATTTTCATTCAATTTAAATTAATATAATCCAGGGCTCCGATTTTACAATTATCCATTGTGCCAGTCAAACGGGAAATCCATACTGCCTAGAAGAATGCCTCAAAGTTCAATTTATTCCAAAGATTTTTTATGCCAAGGAAATGTCATCCTTCACAGCTCTTCACCTTGCCTGCCTCAACAACAATTTCAGATGTGTTACGCATTTGCTCAAATTTGAAGAGACCATGAGCAAACTCGTTAGGGACGATGAAGACTCTAGAAATCTAGATGAATTTCTGATTGGCAAGCTAGCCTCTATAACTGATAGTCTGGGCCGTACCCCATTGATGATGTCAGGATCGACAAGTTGTTTGGAAAAACTTTTAAACTTTCATCAGAGAATTAACATCCTCCAGACTATGCAACCAAAGAACTCCACAGATTCTGGACTATCCTTCAATTCTGGAATTATTTGTCTTTCAAAAAATCTTGGCCTTGACACTACTGATGAAAATGGAATGACACTCCTACATCATGCATGCACCCATAATCTAGACTATGCTGGCCTCTTAATTCTTGAAAAGTTTGTCCCTTGAATACATTTTGAAGTATTTTTCAGTTGGATATAAAGCTAATTGATATGGAAAGCTAAGTAGGAAATCTACAGAAGACTCGATATTTTCATCGAAAATTCGAACTTTTTAAAGATTTTTTGGAATCCTACTCATTTTTTTCAGTTTTACGATTTGAAGAAAAAAATTCTGACAGAAAACTTTTTAATGAAAAATACCGTCATTTTTCAAATTTCGATTTGGCGCCAAAATCCCATTTTTCCGAACTTTGAACTGAAATTTTTTATTGATTTCAAAGTGAGAGAGTGATCAAAAGTTGATTTTCAGGATCACAACAAGACACAAAAGCTGAATATACTGAATCTGTTCTAATGCATAAATTCATTATCGTTTGGGTGTTGAATTTCGATTTTTAAAAATCATTTTCACTACTTGACAAATCGAAATCACTCGTAAAAGCTTTCGAAAATTTGTCGGCGATATTTGACTTTCTTGTCTAATCTTGATCCTGAAAATCAGCTTTTGATCATTCTCTCAATTTAAAATCAATATAAATTTACAATTCAAAATTCGAAAATATGGGTTTTGGCGCCAAATAGAAATTTGAAAAATGACTATATTTTTCATAAAAATTTTTTTTTTCTTCAAATTGTAAAAGTGGGCAACACAAGTAGGATTTAACATAATAAATCTTTAGCATATTCGAATTTTCGATGAAAATATCGAGTTTTTCGTAAAAATCACAGATTCCTAACTTCATATCAACCAACTTTACAAAATTTATTTTCAGAATGGAAAACAATGACATTATCAACAAGAGAGATCACAAGAATAGAACCCCTGCCCACTTGGCCATCCAGTCAGGTCTACCAAACTTGTTGGACGCCCTCATTCAACGTGGAGCTAATCTCTACGCTGTTGATCAACAGGGTAGAATACCTGCTCTCTCGAGCACTCAAAATCCAAAGGTACACACAGGCTTGATTAATTCTCAAAATTTCCCATAATAAAATTTAAAATTTTCTTTTAGATAGCAGAATGTCTTTCGCTATGCCTAGCTGCCATGTTCCCCTCAATTCAAACAACTAAGAAGACTCCTCTTACCTCCCCGAAACGGGAGATCACCTCCCGAGATGAACTCCAGATTAACTGGTCCGAAAAACAACATGAAGAAGGAATCATTTCCCCACTTGGTCCGAGTGATCAATTCGAGTTGACTATCACTAAAGAAACAGAGAAAGAAGCTTTAAATATATCCTCATCTCCAGTAAAGATTATTTCATCTGATCCAGATTCTGGGGAAGATGAATTCTTTTAATTTAACATTTTATTTGTACATCTACTATATTTTATGCATTATATATCTTTTATTTTCATTAATATGGATTTTACATCTTGGATATTCTGCTGTATTTGGATTTAATCTTCTTCTCTATTTATTTATGAAAATTAAAATGGCCGTCTACTTTCAAGTAGATACAAGAAAATAAATATTTCATTTGATAAAATTTGAATTAGCTGTATAAGTATGAATAATTGAACGCTGATTATATCGTACGACTACAAGTTCTTCACACTAGTATGAACTATTATAGAAAAAATCTATCATTCTAAAAGTCCAGTACTAACCTGATGAAATGTATAATATACATTGTATATTGATTGCAATTAATTTAAAGTGCAATTCAGTCTTGGATAATCAGTTTTAAAGATTCCTTCTTTTCATCGTTTTTTATTTTTATAAAACTTAAATTCATTTATGTTTCGAAAAACTCGTAATTCATACTTTTTCAATGAATTTAGACTTAAACTTGGTTTTGGACAGAGAGTTTGCATCCTTATGATGAATGCGAAAATTTATATCTGCTTAAGTAACTAAAATCTTTACTAAAATCCTTCACTGTTATTATCAGTGATATCTTATCATTGAAAATTTTCTTATCTATCTATTTTAAAAACCTGAAAATCATTATACTTCAGTAAACTATGTAATTTCTAAAATTACTTATTTATTACAACTCATGAGTAAAAGTTCGGATAAAAACTACATGATGCGTTAAAACCTGTAAAAATGTTATGAATTTTCATAGAATAAGGAAAAAGATTAATTCATAAATAAAATTCGGTATATTTTCAGAACCAATCTTCCAACCAGTAAGCTAAATTTGTTGAAAAGCCGCTATAGATCGAATTGAACAGTTACATTTGGTTTACAATACTCATTAATTTATGGTTGACAAAATCGAATTTCAATGGGTATGGATCCATTTACCCAAGAAAAATCTATGGAACTTGAACAAAATTTTATATAATCAACCTATTTACATAGAATAAGGAGAGATTTTGTAAAAACTTAAAATAAACACTGGTAGTAACGAAATTAAAAAAAAATGAATCAGGGATCATCGAAAAGAGTTGTTCATCATGGTTTTTCCCTTTAGCCAAACCTGTTGAACATGAATCTTCTCTAACAGCAGCCATTGGAGCCTTTAAAGTTTTTCAATGGAATCCTTTGGAAGGGAAGTTGAAGGGGTCGGAAGCACTTGTCATCATCATATGAAAGGATAACACTCTTGAGTTCTGCCAGCTATTCAAAATGAAGGAAAATAAATCAATAATAATGTTAATTTTGGAGATTCAAGTAAATATTACATCATTCGATGAGATTTTCACAGGCTCGGCTAACACTATCCACGTGACAACTTCAGCACAAGGTGGAGTTGTCATTGATCCAAAGTATCGGAAATATTTCTCGCATGGTATTCGCTTTGTGATAATCTCTGTTAGATTAATTGGTTTCATATAATTCTGGCTGTTTATAGGGTAGACCTCTGACATTTTGGCATTCACCAATTGACTAAATATGTTATTCTTGACTGTTTTTGATTCGACCATCATAACTGCTAAATAAGCTAACCCATCCTCGTGTTGTATAGCCTGATTCAAGTCATTATACACAGTATTTTGACCGACAAAATGAAGCTTTAAATAATTTGAATAAATGCACGACAAGACTTACTTCAACGTCAAACCTTTTATTGTCAATGGTATGTTCTGATCCGGGCTCTCTCTTTTTATTCCAATGAAAATGATAACTAACAATCTTGTAACGTCCCACGGAGTCATTATTGAAATTGAAGTAAAATTCACTATCTTCTGTAGAAACTTCAATAGTATGTCCATTATTTCTAATCGACCAGTCCATAGAGCCAGGCTTCCCAGTAACTGAAATACTAGGTAGGCTTGCATCGTAGCTAGCTCTACTCGAACTCAATCCGATCGGTGATTGATTATGACCCCGTTTGCATCCAGCCACTTTATCGATCCATTTATCGGCTAGCTTGTAACTGAATTCAACCATTTATTCTAGTCAAAGTTTAAGTTTATCTAACTGATAGAAATTTTCTGTGAAAAAATTAAATAAATAATAATGAATTAACATGTTTAATTCTCAACTTCTGCAACAGGTTTAAAAATCTTGAGTCTCATAGGCTTAAATTGACAAATCAAAATAGCTTGATCAATACTAAGAATACTATCAACAGAGTGTAGTAGGCTGTAGTGAGAGATTATATATATAAAACATGTATGCATTTATACCTAAATTAAACATATTCATGACAAAATATGTATACACGTTATTATCGTGTTGAAAATGGATCTTAATTCTCTGCTCTCAGACTAACATCTTACTCTGAATGGATGGTTATGATGTGAAACTAATGTATACTTTACTTTGAGTATACAGATTCGGTCCCAAAACACATTTATACATAAATTGAGATTTGAGCATAGCTTCTAAACCAGAGCAGAAAGAAAAAATTCGAATGTTTTTCAAAATCTACACGTTATCAAACTTCCAGAATCTCATTTGATATATACTGTGTAAGGGGTAAATATCAATTTAGTCACAATATCATATATATCTTGACAACGGAGTAGAAAATTGAATCTTGCTTCTGTCTTAATTTCAAATTTCTATGTGTTTTTCTTCAATTCCATTGAGAAATGATTAGTTTCTTGGTTTCAGCATATGAGAAGACTATTTCCAGAAAAGCTTTAGTAAGAATATTAAAATGTGATCTACTATGTGGTAAACAACTGCCTAATGTATCTATGCAATTCTAACACTATTCTTTAATTATAATTAAGTAATTACTTATCGAAGTATGGCGGTCACAAAACAACATTTTTCAAAAATTATATCATATGAAAAGATAGCATAAATATACCACTTGAAGGTATATTACTGGACCAATCAAAAGCTCTCAGACAAGGCCTTATACCGAGATTAAGACGCTTTAGAAAAAAAACAGCATGAATCAAATGGAGAAATTTTTTTTCGTGTTACCTTTTATTTGAAAATAAATTTTTGCTATCATGCGCTTTAGTGTGATCACATATTCTATCAATACAAGGTAATCACAAAAGATTCCTGTTTTGAAGAGATATGAGTAATTAATCTTAAAACTCTTGCAGATCTAATTCTAATAAACCCATTATATTACAGAGGTTCAAGAATGGTTTGGAAAATTTTGGTTGAATTCATGCTCTAAAAATAAAATAATATCTTTTATGTATGTAAACATGAAATAGAGGTTGAAAAGAAACGATTGCTTAAATTTTCTTGAGACATGAGATTAATAATCAAAAATTTGAGTACATTTCATTCTTGTATACTAACGATTATTTGAATGATTTGATTGCTGAGTCATTTTTTTCTCTAGCAGAAATGATGGCTAATAAATTACTCTGACAATTTTGGTGTTTATCGATTTATTCAAACTTATTACTTGTTTATAATCAATACTTAATATATCCAAGGTTATATAATCTTTAATCTTATACAAACCGTTTACGTGGATATTCGGACATTTACGAAAATCTTTGTGAATTATAAGTAATTCATAATAAGGAGAATCATTTTCGAAACTTTCTTCATTAGTAAATAATGCTGATAATTCCAAGATGAAGTTTATATTTCCCCGAACTTCATCAAGAATATCATTGCTGTTTTCTGAACCCGTGAGGAAGGTTAGAGAGAATAGATGTCATATACATAAATTGTAAAAGAGTTTCATTCTTTGCCTTCGTTTTTGGTATCACTATTGAAACCAAGCGGTAAATAGAAAACGTTCAAAACAGATTCCTCATCGTGTGTTTTGGCCCTGTCAGTTAGAATGCCTAAAACTGACTTCAATGCGCGTCATCTAGCTTAGCAGAACATCAAGCTCTCTTATAATTATAATTTTCTACAACTCAATAGAATGCAATATGTTTCATTCAACTCCACCACGAGTAATCTTGTTAAAATTAATTCTGGGGTTCCCCAAGGATCAACTATTAAAAAATTCTCCTTGTCCAGTGAAATAAGACTAAAAGCTTACAAATCACTGGTCTTTCCGCTTTTCTACTACACTTTCCCTCTCTTGCCTGATTTAAATAATTCCCAATGTCTATCTATTGAACGTATCCAATATACAGTTGTCCCCCAGGTTTGGCATATGGGAAAGGGCACACCCCACTTTTCCAAGAAAAAAATGTTTTTTTCTTTTGTCCATATACTTTTTAGTAGGTCTATTAGTTAGTTAGAAATTTTTTTTCCGAAAAATATCAAGAATTTGAGATTTTCATATCATTTTGTGGGAAATTGAATTCTGATCAGAATGATATAGAGTTTCGGTATCAAATTGTTAATGGTGGTGGTGTAAACTTCACAAGAAAAGCTTTTCATAATTTTCTATTTTATGTTGAATGTACGAATTTGACAAGAATGATAATTACAGGTTAAACGAATTGCTAATTATAATTAGGGACCACAGTGTAGTACACATGTTCTTCACATTGTACAAGTCACATTTTATGACTAATGTAGAAAATCGATAATGATTTCTTCCTGATAAATCCTATTTTATTTTCTTCATCCTTCCACTAATAAAAATTTGAGGACCAGTAACTTTAGTTAGCCATAACTTCCTTATAAACAAAGATAAAAACAAAATTTTTTCAGCAAAATAATTCTGAAGAAGTTCTTAAGTTTTCTCAAGGTATATTTTCAGTTGCATTTCTTTTTCAAAAATTATTTTCCACCCTGATAGAAAAGTGTTCTTAAAACTATGATAAAAAATTTTCTTGTTTTTTGGATCTTGAATAATTGACAGTATATTTTATCAAAAAGAAAATTGCTTTAGTTCTTATAATTTATTATAGATAGCTTTATTCCATGAATTTACTATCACAGAAATTCGCATTTCTCTTTCACACATTCTCATTAGTTCGAGTGCGGTATTTAAATCTATGTTATTGAAGTCTGATCGCTTGTCTTCATACATACATTTAAAGGACCGGATGATCCCTTGATCACATGGCTGTGATATTGATGTAGTTGCTGCAGGTAAGTAAAGAATGTTGACATTATCTGGACAAACAATCCTTTCATGCGCTCTGAAATTGTCCAAGATAAGCACTACATTCCGGCCAACACTTTCTCCAAACTTATTTATCCATTCTTGGAAAATGGCTCTGGTCATCCATCCAGATTTTCTATCTGAAGTGTAATCTGGATGCTGGATTCTATTAAAACTCCTAAGTTTTCTCAAGGTATATTTTCCACATCAGATCTAACCTTGATTATTCCAAGTCTTTGCTCCATTCTTATCTTCATTAGTAATAACTGCCAGATGATTAATGATTTGCTTTCAGACACTAGAGTTTCTGTTGATCCAATTCACTCATTTTATTGCCATTTATAACATTTGAAAAAAAACTACAAGATCCAGATTTATATCATTCTATTGATCAGATTACCTTAAATTTATTTTGTACATATTATTTTATTTTTATATTTAAATATAAGGTTCCTTCTAACAAAAAAAAATTCTTACATCAGATTACAACACCAGAAATACGCAAAAGTTCTCACTTTAAAAAATCTTCAAGATTTAAACTTGTGCTAAAGACAATCCCCTCAACTAATATTTTTCTAAATTTTTTTTTTGAAATCATAACATTTATTAAAGAGATTAGATTTAACATATAGAATCTGATATACATAATAAAATGAGTTCATATAAGTTTTTAATATAATCACAGACCCAACCAAAAGAGCTTCAGATCACTGAAAAAACTATAGCTCCAGATCAAAATCTAAATTGCCACAAATGAATCACAAACTTGGACAGTCAGGTCAGTCATCAACTCAACCATTGTCCATATAGAATACAAGGTTAAATTTTAATGAAAAAGCTAGATGATTATTCGAATAAAGAAGAGTTTTCGAATAATCTATTTTGGATCTGATAAATTTTATAATACATTTAAGATCATTAAGGTTTTCACATTCTGATAGTTTAAAAACGGAATCAAGAAAACGAAAATGAGCGAGAAGAGGGTGATTGGAGAAAGAGGGCTTACGTAGAGAGTAGTTATTATTACTATATGTATCCGCATGAAAATATAAAATACATATGCGCCCTCCTATAACAACTCATACCAGAAGATAACAGATTAAAATATATTATTATTACTGGAATCGACACTAATAAGGAAGATAGGAGAACGAACGAATAATAAGTGATAAACGTTTTATTTCGCCGGGTCTCTTCAGACTTAATCCCGGGCTCTGATTATATACTATTAAATTGCAAATTTTTTTCTGCTCTTCCATTGGATAAAAAGGAACTCAGGGAGGGGGAGGTGTTCATTTTTTGATGATCCTGTTTCCAGGCTGCTTCATTTTTGTCGCTTTAGAAATCCATCCATTAGTAACTGACCGCTGTGTCTTTTTCGCTTACGTTTAATTGATGGATTCTTTTTCACCTCGTTATTTGCACTAATTATAGGTTGGCTCATAATTTGATTATAATTAAATTTGGATAATTCTGTTCATAAATGTCTTACAACAGGATATGCAAATCTTAAACTAACTTGAGTCGATGGCCTTCTATTTGCACAAATTCGCGTCAAGCAAAAGTAGCAATCTTCTTCGTGATTGAAGCGTTCAGACCAAACTTTAATCTTATTTGGGTAACTAATTTTTGAGTAGCATGAAATAATTATTATTTTCTACAACTCAATTTAAGAAATATTTCTTACGAGAATAGTTACCTACTCTCGACCTTTAATGTACTTAACGAGAAATACGACCTATTAAACTGCAACAACCTATATTCTATCAAAACTATAATTAAACATATCCGCTCAAAAATTGATTACACAAATTCCTTACTTTATCCTGATCTGCATTAATTAGAGAAAACCAGGTGATTTACGATTTAATTTTCAGACATTCATCATTGTCAACCATTACTCAACTTCAATCTGAAAATCTCTTTCATTTATTGTGCTTCATATATATTTTGATAAACAATTCAAGATTCAATATCTCATTTCTATGTTCCTATTTTTATAAATTGTAAATATTCTCTTTTTCTATACGATCAATACAGATTTTATTTCTAACAAAAAAAAATAGAATGCAATATGTTTCATTCAACTCCACCACGAGTAATCTTGTTAAAATTAATTCTGGGGTTCCCCAAGGATCAACTTTCGGCCCTCTTCTTTTTAATATTTGCTTCGCTGACATTCAGCTTCCTAAGGATATTGAGGGTGTCCTTTTAAAATATGCTGATGATCTAAAATTCATCTTTAAAATAAATAATGCTTTGGACATTATTATACGCACTAATATTGGTCTCTGGCCTTAACCCCCTCTGGGTCCGGCGATTTGCTTTTTTAGTCAAAAAATTCACAGAGTCTTACTCTCTCTCTAATAATAATTATTATCTGAGAAATTCTAAATATGAACCGAATTACCTATTATCTTTTTATAATTTAATTTTTACAAAATATGAATTATCTGATTGTGATGACTTGACCAATCTTAAATTGATCTCACATCAGGCTTAAAATCGATTACTCTAAGTCTTTGCTTTATTCCTATCTTCATTAACCAGATGATTTTCGAATTTCTTGCAGACTCTAGTCCCAGGCTTTCCTATTTGCTCAAATTTTTACAACTAGAGAGCATTTAGCTTATTTATGACTTGACATTTTATCTTTTTATAATTGTACAGATCAATCTATCCATTTCATTTATTGTATTTTATTTCTATTTGTACAAGTAGATTTCGTTATAATTTGTATTTATATTTTCAATTCAATATAAGATTTTTTTTCTAACAAAAAAAGCCATGGGACAGGATCCTTGTTGAGATCAGGTATAAGTTTAGTTGTTCTCGGCATTATCTGTAGTTTGTGGCCTGGGAATGCTCTCTTAGTTATTTCAAAGAGCTTGTTGTTTAATATTTGGTGAGCTGCATCCCCTTTGAAGGGAACTCTTAAGTAAATCAGGGTGAGCTCCTCAATCTCTTTATCTGCTTTTGCTTTCAGATTTGAGTATTTATCAATAAATGCTTCTGGATAGCCGTCTTTTATTAATAATTCTCTCGGTACCTGTTTATCTTCTTTCTTGTAAACTTCTGAAGTTAATCTTTCTATTTTCATGTACTCATTTCATGACACACAGGACTGAAACTTAGAAAAGTCATAAACTGCGTTGGCACTGATTTCTTCCTATATATTCTTGTCTGAGCAGTTTCATTCGACTTTGTTACCAACACATTAGTGATTGAAAGAATCCAATATCGGTTCTTACACTCATTGTATCCAACTTTGGATTCCTATAATTCACTTATTTCTATCTCCGGACTTCAACCTCTTTGGATCCGTAGATATGCCTTCATTATTAAAAATTTTATAAATTCATCTATCTCAGTGCGTCAAAACTATAATTTAAGACACCTCTTACAAAGATCACTTTCTTCTATCTACTTTTAGATCTCTTGATGAGAAATATAATCTTGATGAATGTAGTAATCTATGGGGTATTAAATCCATTATGGCCCATATTAGGACCAAAATTGATTACGCTAAATCTTTACTTTATTCCTCTTTACATTAATTTTAAAGAATCCAATATGTTCATATGAATTGCCTTTCAGACTTTTTACTATTACCAAGCCAAATTTTCAAAAAACTCATTATATAAAAAAATGGAACTTTTCATAAACAGATTTACTATGTTTTTATACAGAATTATTAATTTTTAATTATTTCTTATGCTGTACATATCAACAAAAAACATTTTCTAACAAAAAAAAATACATCAAGAAAGTTCAAGGACATCTCAAATTAGCTCTCAACCTATAATTAGCAGTATCGGAAATGTGAAAAAGGCTGCACCTGCAAATGGTAAAAGAGGTAGAAAACGTAAAAGTCTGAGTGGGCAACCAACATTGGACAGATACGTAAAAAGAAAGCAATGATCATGGATACAAGCCATCAACCCTGGCCCCCTCTCCTTCAATACTCCAAATTAAAAGAACCAATAAGAGGATTTCGATTTTTCAAACATTTTGCTATATATATCTAGCCGGTGTAATAGTCTGATGAGAACCGGTGAAATATAAGCTTTATAACGAAATATTCCCTCGTCTTCTAAATCCTCTTAATGAATAGTTCATTAGAATCACAAAATATTTTCGAAGAAGCTCGGCAATACTTTCCAAACAATAAAAATTTTGATAAATTCGTCATTTACAGGGATCTTGAAATATCGAATTATATCGACTTTCAAGCAGAGAAAATGATTTTAAAAAATCAAAATTTGATTTTGACACGGTTATAAGGTGATTCTCAAAACCAGATTCAGCATATTTAATTTTTATTCTAACAAAAAACAATTTATTTGACTAATTGTGATCCTAAAACTCAACTTTTGATCACTCGCTCACATTGAGATCAGTAAAAAATTTTAACCCAAAGTTCAAAAAAATGGGAATTTGGCGCTTCTTCAAGATTTCAAATTTGCCGTATTTTTCTTAAAAATTGATTTTTTCTAAATTTTTTTTCTCTTCATCTTGAAAGGGGCCTCATGATCTAGATTCCAAAAAGTCTTTCATCAAATTCGATTTCTTGATGAAAAAATTAAGATTTTTGTAAGAATCATAAATTTCCATCTTCATTAACTATGTGTAGTTACATCCTCATGACTCCTTTCAACTTTTACAAAATTTCTCTAAAAACTATTTATACTTTCTTCAATATTTATTAAACAAATCAGTGTCATGACTATACATCTACAAAATTTTAAAAATATTTTTAAATCCGTGAGATACATTAGAACTTGTTCTAGTCTCCTCAGAACCACAATGCAAATGAACCTGGTCTGCATAAAAGAGTCACGTTCGGGTGATGGGAATTTATGCTTTTGTAATTAGCCAGATTGCAATAAAACCTCTGCCTTGAGAATTTCCCAACCAATGAAATTAACTTGCCTCTTTATATCATTGTTTGAAATGTTATGCCAACAGATTCCTATATCAAAACACAGTATAGATCGAAATATCTAATGCCTAAACTTTTTACTCCTAGTTATATTTTGTTTCTTTTTCAAAATTGCACATGGTGTTGATTAGTGACTTTAGTGACCCTCTTCTATTTCATTGGACTCAATTGGACTACCTATGCTTAAACAAGATTTAGAGAAGAAAATTTTAATTTTCTTCGTACTACTTTTACTACTTTAAAGTAGCATTACTGAATGTAATCAAAGACAAAATTATTATTATATAACTTAGCTAACACATAAAGCCAGTAGAAAATGTGTGAATCCTTTTTTTCTATAACACTTGTATTTTATCCAATCATTTTCAAAACAATTCTCCTTTTTTTCTAATATGGACTACTATTTTTATATCAAAATTAATCTGTATAAATATAAAGTTTTATTCAGAAAATCGTCTTTTTTATCAATAATTCTTTAGATCATTTAGTAACTCCAGTTTTGGGGATCTCAGAAACTGAATACAATTCGTAAATTTGAAAGATAATCTTGATGAACTTTATCAAGAATATTTTTGTTTGGTTCTGAACTCATAAGGAAGGTTACAGAAAATTAGTGTATATTTGAGTGATGAACGTTATATTTCGCCGGGTCTCTTCAGACTCTACCCCGGTTACATTTAAATACTATTTAAGTACTCACTAGGGGAGGGGTAAAGAAAGGGAGTTGTCAACGTGAAAGACTCTGCTCACAACAACTCCCTTTCTTTCCCCCCTCCCCTAGTGAGGGCTAAAATACAATCACGAAATGGACCGATGGAAGCCAGGGAATATTTTGCATCGTATTTAAATGTTACCGGGGTAGAGTCTGAAGAGACCCGGCAAAATATAACGTTTATCACTCTAACCTTCGTAAATTTTAAGATCAGTCTTAGAATTTGTGATCATTTTAGTTTATTCTACACTCAATAAAATCTCTTAAAATTTTAATTTTCTATCACTTTTCACACATATTCACTCATCCACCCCATCCATCCCTTTTCACAAAACATTCACTCTCTAGCAACGTTTGCAATAACATAGGCTTACAAACTTCACCCTCTATTTTTTAGGGGGATCTTTCGAGTGTTCCTCATCTCAACATTATTCATTGAAACGTATGAGACCCCCATACAAATGGGCGATAATTCTTCTGTCTATGTTTAATGATGAACAATTCATGTTAAGGAAAATTATTTATTCATTGAATGCAAAAATATCATCATCAACTCTTTTTTTATATTCTTTATAGACCTGGGTCATTTCCAGTTCCGTTAATGTTCCCAATTTACTTTCTGCTTTCAGCGTTCCTGCTTTATTCTTGTCGATAAATTTACAATGATGGAAGCAATTCACAATTGTTTGTCTACTCTCATCATTCCAGGCTTCTTTAACTAGCAATAAACAACTTTTAAGATTAACATTTTTTCTCAAGTCCTTTACGGGAATTTTTTCGACTGTTATCTTCTTGTTGAGAAGCTTTCTGTATTGACATTTAAAGGATCTGATTATTCTAGCGTCGAGAGGCTGACATACCGATGTGCAATTGGGAGGAAGAAAATGAATCTTGATAAAATGAAAATATAATCATAATTAATGTAAAATAGAGAATCCTGGAATATCATACCTAATAATAATGTTTCTGAGACGGACTCCTTCTTCGAGTCTGTGACTTGAAGTATTGTCAATGAACAATATTATTTTTTTCTTCTTCTTTCTTAATTCATCGTCCCATTCCTGTAGGCCCTTTGTAAATAAAGATCTTGTCATCCATCCTTTCTTTGATGACGAATAGTTGAGAAACTCAGAGTCATGATCGTCAAAACACCTAGGTTTCTTTACATTGTTAATTATTTGTAAGGGCCTTTTGTCACCAACAGCATTTGTGCAAAATACAAGCGTTATTCTGTCCTTAAGTTCTTTAAAGCCATGAGCATTTTCGTTTTTGTGAACAAGAATTTTTTTCTTATTGCAGTACATAAATAAGGCTGCTTCATCTAGATTGTAGATTTCGTCTTCTTCGTATTCTCTCAAGTGAATAGGTAGACCAGCAAAGAATTCTTCAACAAGATCATCAGGAACACTTTTGCATTCACCGAAATGTTTACGAAATGTTAAATTTTTCCTTTTGCACATTTTTATCATGGTTTTATAAGAAGCTGTATATCCTTCTATTTGCAGAGAATCTGCTAATTCACCTGCGATCTGCTGCAAATCTTGAAAGCCAATAAAATTCTCTGGAATATCAAGAGCTTCCTCGATTTTTTCAACCAATAGTTCTTCGAATAGGGTCTTGTTATTCTCCTTTCTTGATTGATTTAAATTTATAAACTGACTATCGTCAGTTGCCAGGTAGCGCTTGATAGATCTTTGACTTCTTTTACAAACTTTTGACAATCGATCAACGGTGTAGCCATCATTGAATCTGTTCTTTATCTGAATCTGTCTCTTAAGCAAGGAGTTTTTAGTAGGGATCTAAAGAAAAATAAATTTCTAATGAATTCAATTTGAGGTTAGATTCCATTACAAATTAAAACTTACCAAAGAAAAACCAATTGTGAATACTGATTGATTAATAATCTCTGGGAAATGTAAATTAGTTACATTTTCAATAACCCTTGCATCTTTATATTTTTTAAACTGGATTGTACGATTGTGTATTTTTTTCAAAGCTTTTGCAGCAGATAAATAAAAATTCTTCTTGATTTTATCTATGTCATCAAAGTTGATATTGCCAATAAGCTCATCAATTTTGTGTGGTAAATTGGCACGTTTGATAAAGTCGATAAAATTCCTCTCATTCTTGAAAAAACGATAGCTTTTACATTTTAACTTCGGATTATATGTGTAAACATCAAGATTGTTGAGATGAAGAATTACTTTCTTAATATCTAAGATATAATCCGCTTTTGAGTCTACAAAAAGGGCGGAAGGGGTAGATAATTTTGAATTGAAATTCATTAAAAATTTAAGCAAATGCAGTGTAATCGATTCCTTAGTTTCGACCTTTATAGCGGCGAATGATGTCTTCAAAAACTTTTCTTTGATGCAAATAAAGTCTCTTTTGCCAGATTCGAAATTGATGATCTGGACACAATATATAAACTTTTTCTTATAAAAAATCCCAGTTCTGCTTTAGTTGTAGTGATTCCGGCATTAGCTCGTTTTTCCAAACAGAGGTTGACAATTGGACGAATTCTTTCTTCTATTGAGGGATTAGCTAGGATTCTTCGAATCGTAGTTCTATCAACTTGGTACAATTTAGCCAGATGGGATATCGAATGCGTTTCATAAAGAGAACGAATTTCATCTTTTTGTGTTTGAGTTAACTTCGTCATGTATAATAGACAGTGAAATAATGTTCAGAGTTAGATTTAGAAAGTGTTTGTTTTTTTCGACCAACCATTGATCGCCCATTTGTATGGGGGTCTCATACGTTTCAATGAATAGTGTTGAGATGAGGAACACTCGAAAGATCCCCCTAAAAAATAGAGGGTGAAGTTTGTAAGCCTATGTTATTGCAAACGTTGCTAGAGAGTGAATTTTTTGTGAAAAGGGATGGATGGGATGGATGAGTGAATATGTGTGAAGAATATTTTTTTAGTTTGATTTCAAGTTATGATTTATTTTATGATTAGATTTCAGATGGACATTTGAAATTTAAATTTCTCAAGAAATCAAAGAGCTTGTTTAACGAATTTTGGTCAAAACACATAAAAAATGGTGCTCTATCGAATGGTATTAATTTTAAATCCAGAAAACCAAGGATAAAAAAGTTTTTTTATTTCAGTTATTTATAAAGATATAAGAATGATTTTTGGTGTTTTGTAAAGGTCAGAGAATTCTCATACTGATGATGTAATAAAATATATAGTTTATTTAAACTGAGACTCATAATAAGGTAAAAACAATACACATTGGAGATAATGGAGAATGATAAATATTGTTTCACTCTCATTGGTTACACAAATACTCTAATATTATTGGTTGATGAAATTTGGGGCAGAAAGGTATAAGTAGGGAAACAGCAAATTGTTTTCGTGCATACCATTGAAATGCCTTGACATGTCATTTATATTGCAATCTTCGTTGACTAGGAGAAGAAATCATCCAGGTACCTGATGTATAGACGTGAGCTGTTAATGATGGGCATCATAGAGGTTTGTTCAAGCGAGGCCAAAAACATGTCTGCTAATAATGGACCTATAGGGGTTCCCAAAGCAACTCCATCGATTTGTTTGTAATAGACTCCTCCGAATTTGAAGTCAATGTTTTTCACTGTCATGAATATCAGATCTCCCATTGTTTCCGGTGGAATTCTACATAGAGAAGGGAATTTAATCATCTGATCCTTTATAAACTTGATTGTTTCTTAAGGGGACACGTTTGTGAACAGGGGAGTAACATCAGAGGACACCATTTTACATCCCTGGAGAAGTCAACTGTAGTTAATAACACTGGGGGAAATTAAAAAAAAATTTTGCGATAAATTTTTGCGATTGTAGTGTAAAATTTTACGCAGATTCTGAATCTGCTTCCAAAAATTTCCTAAGTTGCTCAGTTTTTGCGCAATTCGCGAAAAACCGAAATAGCAAAATTTTCATAATCGGGACTTGAATAAATCAATTTTTTGACTTAATCCTTAGACATTTCAGAGTCAAATTTGATATCATTTAAAAGAAAGTAAAATTCTCTATAATTCACTTTCAATAAATCACCCTCAAAATTGGTATTAAAGTTGAAAAAAGATGAAAAATTAGCGAAAAATGCCATGCATTTTTTTGTTTTTACCCTTCAAAAGGCTATCTTATTTTGATAAAATCTCAAATTTTAATGGGGGAAAGAATGTAAAATTTATTTCTCTATTCAATGATACCTTGCATGACCATTTATCTTTTTTGGTTCAGAAGTTATTCAAGGTTTTTTCATTAGTGATTACACGCAATTTTACTCGATTTATTTTTTCTCGATTCTGATTGGATCATTTTGATTAGCACAATAATTTCGTATAAAACTGAAGGATTTATAATAAATAATTAAATCAGTAAAGACAATAACAGGGACTTGTTTTTCAAAGTTTTTTTTCTTAAAAAATTGCATTTCATTATTTTTTTCTTAAACGTATGTATAAACTGTCTACACACCCTTTTCCCCATCCTGATATTTTCTCATTGGTTGTATTCGACCAAATCTTAACCAATCACAGTATTCAACAGGATTTTAAAATATGTTATTTTGTAATTGAATTCATTTAACAAAAATGGATCTTCGTGTCTTACAGTGCCGTAATGAAAAAGAAAAATTTTGCTAACCGAAGGATGTACATAATCACTGATGAAATATCAAGAAAAATTATGGATTATTTCAACCAACTGGTTAACCATGGGAGACATTTTTCTCCTTCCAAGTTGTGCCTTTCATGCTACTCAAAAATTAGTTA
>SSNU01000188.1:10383-21186 GCA_012064415.1 Gyrodactylus bullatarudis | reverse complement strand
TGTGAATAAAGATTCGACATCATAGGATAACATAATTTGGTCACTAATGTTGATTTCCTGGATTTTTTCCACAAATTCAAATGTGTCTGAAAGAGAATGACGGCATATTGCATTCTTCATTGGTTGGAGAATCTCTACAAGCCATTTTGCTAATTTGTTGGTTGCTGCTTGGCTCATATCTAGAATAGGTCTTAATGGAACTTCCGGGTCATTTTCGTCTCTGTTTACTTTGTGTACTTTTGGTCTTCCACTTAGTCTGTTCGTTGTCATGTGAAACCAATGAGCCTACCTAAACCAAGAGAAAGAAATCTACCAGCATCCCAACCCCCTCCAAAGAAGAGAAGACGAGAAGAGGTAGACACAAATCGACAAATAACACAATTCTTCACGGCATTTGAAGACATATCAAGTATGGGCCTGTAGGATAGCTCCGGGGTTTTCTTATGGACTTTGGGCAGTAGATACAACCGGCTGATGTCTGCATCTCTTTTGAACAGGGAATTGGACTCCTCAGCCGTGATCTCATTGGGAATCTCTAGGGGATTTTGATGCGAAAAGTAAACGAGATTAGGAGAATATTTCTAGATATGCACAAATTGGTTGAAAAAATTAATGAAAAGTGAAAATCGATAGGTTAAGATGTTATTGAAAGTCGTTACAAATCGATGGCAGAAAGATGTCAGAGTTTTGTTTTAAATATCAGAGATTTTTTGGAATTTTCTTTAATTTTTCGTTTTCACTTTGTATGAAAAATAGTCTAATCGAATTCTGAAGCTTATGAGGGGTATAAAATATGAATATGTATATCAACAGATAGTAAATTTAATTATCTACAATTTTTTCGATGATGACTTATAATAAGTTATTATTAATTATTATTATAAATCTAATTTGATGGAGAATTTCTTCTCAAACCTTTATGTTAAAATTTGACAAACGAGTATTAATTCCATAAAAGAGCCAAATAATATTCAACTCAAGGTGACAGATGTAGACATGTTTCGTCCTTAATAGGACTCGTCAGTACACCATAGCTAGGATTCTAACTCGGGTCTTCAACGTTGTGAGACAACGCTTCTAATCATTAGAAGTGGGGTCTAGCTTATCTTTGATTTGGTTTGAGAAGATTTTCGCAGTTTTTTAAAATATTCTTAGAGTTTTGATTGGGAATGTTTCGTCAAACCTTTCCTTGAGTTTTTTTTTGTACATTGAGCTAGTCCGATCTTCTTTGAATGGTATGTATAGTCTTATTTCTCACTCTTATATTATTTTAGTTTTAAATAGCTTAAAATTAAATTTTTTGACAACAGAAAGACCTAAACTTAAAAAACTTCTTAGTAGTTAGAAGAAGTTAGTAATCTGTTCTAATTTAAGACCTTGGTTAAGATCCAGCTTATGGTATACTGATGACCCCTAATTAAGTTGAAACGCGTCTATAACAGCTACCGTGGGGTGAGCATTATTTGATTCTCTTATGGAATTAACAGTTGCTTGTCCAATTCTAACATATAGGTTTGAGAAGAAATTCTCCATAAAGTTAGGTTTCAATGAACACTGTAATGCCATATTACTACACTTTACTAATAATTCTAATGATAGTTACTAAAACAAACTTTAATTTATAAGTTTTAATTTAAAAAAAAATTGTTTTTCTGTTTTTTTGATTTAGTTCAAAAAATAATTTTTAACTTTTTTAGGAAAAAAAGCCACTAAATTCGTAATAATTCATTATAAAGAAGGCGTAGAAAAAATCTATCTTGATTACTATCTTGAAAATTCATATATTTTATCTCTTTATGAAAATGGGAAAAAACGCGAATCACTTTGTTTAAAATATGGATTTTTCAATATTTTTGATAAGGATAAGATTCCTTTCGTCAAATTTGTTAGAATTTTAAGCAAAAATATTATCACAGATTGTTCTCTGGCATTAGATAATTATTCAGTTAATCTCCCCTCAGAAAAAAGTAAGCTTGATTATGCATGATAAATTTGTTACAACACAGATTTTTTTATTAATGTATTTTAACAGTTTTAAGAACTAAAGCCCTCTTTCATAATAATAATACAATTGGTTCCTACCTATTGCCAGGTAAGAAATATATATAATAGCTGAGCTGAGCTACCGATGTCATAGGTATGTTTAATGAAATAAGAAGATGCCAGATTATTTCAGAAATAAAGATCTCTATTTCGGGCATACTCATCAGTTTGATACATGACATATAAATACTGGTTTAACAAATAATAAAGTAGAACTTATTGGTCGAGATTTACAATTTTTCAATTGGCTCCTACCTGTTACCAGGTAAGAACAGTTGAAGTTTGAAGATACATTGTTCTTAACATTTCAGGTGATAATAATAATTTTTTTAAAGTTTAGAAAAGTGTTAATAAAATTATGATAATTATGATAACTATTGAGTTGCCGTGAAGAATTGTGTTATTTGTAAATTTTTGTCTACCTCTTCTCGTCTTCTCTTCTTTGGAGGGGGTTGGGATGCAGGTAGATTTTTCCCTTGGTTTAGGTAAGCTCATTGGTTTTACATTATTTCTTTGGACACATAGATTTGGTTTTTGGTGATTGATAAGGTGTGCTTCAGCTGCTTTTAAGATGTAACCGTTTTTTCCTGATGGTTTGTAAAGTATTTCAAAGTTTTGGGGGGAAATGTAAAGAACAATGTATCTTCAAACTTTAATTGTTCTTACCTGGTAACAGGTAGGAGCCAATTGAAAAATTGTAAATCTCGACCAATAAGTTCTACTTTATTATTTGTTAAACTAGTATTTATTTGGCATGTATCACACTGATGAGTATGCCCGAAATAGAGATCTTTATTTATGAAATAATCTGGCATCTTCTTATTTCATTAAATATAGTATTTATAAATATAGAAATAAATTTTTTACAGTTTTTGAGATTATCAAGTGTTAATAGTTATTGATTAGTGTTATGAGGTGAGGGAAGTAACGCCGTACATCTTCAATAATATTTTCAGAGCTCAGTAAAAGACTCATTGTGAGGATTTAGAAACTAGGTGAATATTTAGTGATAAAGCTTATATTTCGCCGCTTGATATATATAGTAAAATTTAACAGATAAAATGTTGATAAAATCCTCTGATTGGTTTAATCAATTGTAATGTTTTAATAGGGGAAGGGAAGAGAATGACAGCTTGTCTCTAGGGTCATTGTTTCATCTTTACATATCTATCTATCAATGGGTACCCAATTAGACTTTCTGCTTTTTGGGTTGAGCTGACAACAGGACAATCATTGAGTAGTCCGGCAATCTTGGCAATTTTGTTCCTCTGTGAGAACCGTTTTTTTACTCTCGATACCCAATTGCGTTACAACCTCTTTCTTACACAGGTCGGGCTTCAGTGTTCTGATGTAATGGGATTCTGCCTTGCACAAGACTTGCTCTTTTACTGCTCGAGAAACACTTGGATCAGCTAGATATAATACTGAAATTGCTCACATTAGCAGTTTGATTTGTATTATGCAGGTGCTCCTGAGCTGCTGAGCCATGGTTACCCACTCGCAGATGCTCTTTGATACTTGCTTTAACAGGTCTCACTGTCTTTCCTACATATGTTGAACCACAATTAGTGTTGGATGTCTTTTCATACGTATCCAGGGGCTTTAAATAAAAAGGAAACAATTAATTATTGTTGTTAGATTCTAAACTCATATGGAAAGTTAGAGAATAACAAGCGTAAATTTGAGTGATAAACGTTGTATTTCGCCGGGTCTCTTCAGACTCTACCCCGGTTAACATATAAATACTATTACAATGCTCTATTTGGGACCTTAAATTGGTTCGCAACTTCTTTCAGAAGGGTGGAGAGCTTGCTGTGAAATTCATCTCTTGATCTGCTAATTACTTTTGCCTTTTGAGAAAGTTGTCAATTTGTAACTGTCTACTGTACCTTTTTCGTTTTCTTTTGGTTGTTGAGCAGTTTTTCCTTTCTCTTTTATCACTAATTACAGCTTGACTGGTAATTTGATTATCAACTATTGTTGACTTCTCACTGGTTTCACATTTTGCCAATTCTGTAATAGTTGCTGGGGCTGTACACAGGATTTGAGAGAGAAGATTATCAGCTTTAGCTAACGTCTCATTAGTTTCAGTTTCTTTTTCTGTCTCAATTTGTGTAGAGCACTGAGTAGGAGTTCCAACATCTTGTCTTAGAATTCTTCCGATCTTGGCAATCTGCTTGCTCTTGATGTGGACATCACGACCTTTGAATCCTAATTTATTTGCAAGTTCCTTGTGGACACATAGGTTTGGTTTGAGCTTGGTGATGAAATGGCTCTCAGCGCAGCCCAAATTTGCTTGTCTGGTCTTGCTCGATTCTGTTGGATTGACCTGGTATAAGATTTTGAAGTTCGACGCATCTGCGGAGTGACCTGTTGCCTCTAGATGGTGTTGAACTGCACTGTTATGTTTTGGCCTGAGGTGTTCTCTTACTCTCTCTCCAAGTGATCGGGTCGTTTGTCCAACATATGAAGATCCACATGAGCATTTGAAGTGGTAAATAACCCCTTTCTTTTTCAGCTTTGATCTTTATTGCGGCCGTTGATTAGTTTGGACGTCCTTTGGATGAGTTTGAGCTTCCTACCTAGAAATGTTCGCTTATTTATATTCGACAGTTTGTTGTTCAAAATAGCCTTGCTTGCATCTCCTTTGAAAGGAAGTACTAGATACAAAGGTTGGTCATTATCTTCTTCTTCCTTCGGCTTGTCCTTTGGGTGAGAGTGTTTTTCAATAAAGTTCTCCGGGTATCCGTCGCGCTTCAGAAGGTCTTTCAGTTTCTCCCTCTCTTCCTGTACGAATTCAGCCGAGACTAACCGATCATTGCTCAGAAAAGCATTGCTAACCACACTCTTTTTTGTTTCTATATGCGAAAAACTATGGAAAGGCAAAAACTGGGTCGGGTTTGTTGTCTTTCGATGAATCCTTGTGATTGCTCTCGGGCCACCTCGCAAAATTTCAAGATCAAGGAAACTCAGCTTCCCTTCAATCTCTATTTTAATTGGTGAAGTTTACATTGGGATGGATCATATTCAACATTTGGCTCATTCCTCCGACATCAGCGTCTTTTTCAACCACCAGGAATTTGTCATCAAGGTATCTGAGGTATAATCTGGAACTACTGATCATCTGCTGCATTGGTTCTCGTTCAAGGGATGCTAGAAAAATATCAGCGAGGAGTGGGCCTACTGGACTTCCCATTGCGACTCCATCAACCTGTTGTAGTATAGCCCTCCAAATTTGAAATTGATATTGACGACCGTCATGTATATGAGATCTTTGACTGTTTCCGGGATACTTAGATATTTGGTTCATTATAAACTTAACTGTCTCCTTGATTGGCACGTTTGTGAACAGAGAGGACACGTCGAAAGAGATCATTTGGCTGTCATCAAAGTTGGTGTCTCTGAGCTTGGAAACAACATCTCTTGAATTGGACACTGAGTATTCACAAACTTGGTTTCTTAAAGGCAACAGTTTTGAATTCAACCACTTCACGAGGAGATGCTGGGGACTGGCTGACATGTCTAGAATTGGCCTGTACGTCAAGTCGGTAGACTCTTTGTGGACTTTTGGGAGCAAGTACAAACGACTGATTTCCGAATCATTTTTCCGCATCGAGTTGGCTTCATCTTCGTTGATCAAACCTCTTTCCTCTAGCGAAGTTATCTTGCTGTTATCTCTCGACCCTTCTGAAAGAAGTTGCGAAGCCAAAATGAACCAATGGAAGGTCCCAAATAGAGCATTGTAATAGTATTTATATGTTAACCGGGGTAGAGTCTGAAGAGACCCGGCGAAATACAACGTTTATCACTCAAATTTACGCTTGTTGTTCTCTAACCTTCCACATGAGTTTAGAATCTAACAATAATATTCTTGATGAGGTTCGACAATATTATCGTAGAAATTAATTATTGGGTTGTGGGGAAGAATTGAGTGATTTGTTGGTATGTTTCCAACTCTTCTTGTTTTCTTTTTCTGGAAGGGGGTTGGGTAGACATTTGATTTTTTTCTCTTGGTTTCGTTAAGTTCATTGGCTTTACGTGGTTCTTTTGGACACAGAGGTTTGGTTTTTGTTGATTCATCAGGTAGGCTTCAGCTGCATTTAAGATGTAACCGTTTTACCCAGTTGGTTTGTAAATAATATCAAAGTCTTGTGGGAAAACTTGGGCATCACATGTTTTTAAGTGCTCTCTGATAGCCGCCAAAACTATAGTAGTGTTGGGTGATAGGAGATGAAAGGGGGGTTCTGGCCTAGTGGTTAGAAGCTTTGCCTCACAACGTTGAAGACCCGCTTACGAATCCTGGCTATGGTGTACTGACGAGTAATAAGGACAAAACATCTGTCACCGTGAGTTGAATATTATTTGACTCTCTTATGGAATTGACATTTGCTTATCCGAATTCTAACATCTAGGTGTGAGAAGACAATATCCATCAAGTTAGATTCATAAGGATATAGTAATAATCAGTGACCACACTTTGCTAGTAGATTAACTGTCTAAAAACTCTGTCATTCTTTTAAACATACGCTTACAAAATACAAAATTATAGCTCATATAAATCGCCCTGATGAATTTCAATTCCTTGTGTTTAGAAAGTTCGAATTGATCTCCCTGAAAAAATTAAAAATGTTTATATTTATAAGAAATTCCCTTTAGCCTCAGACTTAGAAAACGATACAGAATAGAAAGTCAAGTGAAAAAATTTTTATCGATCCTTTAATAAAACTTTAATAAACTACCAAACTCCTCTAAAAGAAAAACTTGAAAAAATTTATTAAGGAAATTATAATCAGATTTATAGAGTAAAAAATGTAAAATTTATGTTACCGTTGGTTTTAGAAATTAATATGTTCTAGAAGTTACCAGAAAAATATTGAGGTGTCACTCTACACCTAGATTTGTTCATTACTTTCGCAGCCCGTACCAAGGATATGAAAAACAGATAAAACATGCGATTCATTTCATAATTCTGTGAATGTTAGGGAGGCTTACATGCTTACACACATCCTATATGGACAAGAATATATTTCTCATCGCACAAATTCAGAAAAATAGTGGCGAAAATTCAAATTAGCAGAGCTATCACGAGGCGTTATCAATTCAAATCAGTCTATTTGGGTTAAAATAAAAAATAAATAATCGAAGCGTGTTTAATGAGTTATTTCCAAAAAGCATCATGTTATCAATGTATTGTTCTTTTCGTAATAATAAGTAAATTTAATAATAATTAAAATTAAAGTAATTTTTAAAGTAATAATTAAAAAATCGTCCTAATAATTCTAAATTTATTTATTTCAAAGATTTGAATGCAATTATGTATGAATCCAAAGAAACCTCTTATATTATTGAATTTGATTCTTGGAAAATAGTTAAAGAAAGAGTCCAGTTGTTTAAGAACGGAAGATTTGTTGACGAATATTATTATCTTTTTGATGACACATATAGACGTCCTGTTGTTCTTATCCGAAATAATGTTCTACCGTTATATTTCAAGTTTGCAGTAGCAGAAGACCGTTCATCGTATGAAAAAGAACTAAAAAGTAAATACCAGAATTATCAATATTATTTTTAGTAAAGTTGAAAATCCTGTGAATTTATTGAAATCCTCAAATTCTTACCAAAATTATGCGGTAACATAAGTATTTCATGATCTCATTTTGTAACTTATAATATATATTATATTATTATATAAGCATTTTTAAGAATTATCAGTTATCAAAAAAAAATTATAAGTAGCTATTCTTTTTAGAATTCCCATTGATAGAAATCCTCAATTTTACAAATAAACATGATTTTATATCTCAGTAGTTAATGAGGATTTTGAAGTGTATGTTTTGATATATTCCTTATTTATTCTAAATTCATTATATTATTCTAAATGTACAGATAAATATCCTATTCAGGAAGTCCTGTGAAGTGAGTAGAGATACATAAAATCCGAGTCTATAGGACAAAATTCACTCGAATATCATTGGTTCGAAGAATGCTCATGGGGAAACTCAGATGTTATATTTTATCCTGATCTACAATAATAATAAAATGTAATACGTGTAGAAAGGAAAAGTTTAGCATTAACATTCAGACAGTCATTTACCACAATATATTTTGAGGTATTCTAGTTTAGATTACCTTTAATTTTTTTAACATCTCACGAACTAATCGTGCGTCAATATACTCTTTAGCATAGATTTTCGAAACTCATTTTATAGTGGCTGCTGGCTAATGGTCATGCTGGTGGTTAGAACGACGAAGTTATTTGGGTGAATAAAAGCTTTTATTTTCGTCGGCTCTCTTCAGACCTTACACCGACTTAGAAATTATATATGTATACATAATAAAAGAGCATGGTAGGATAGTCTTGACCAATAGCGATTATTCATTTGTTTTGAACCAATGTCTATTTGTGTTACTGACCAATGGGATCGGCATAGTCACTTTTTAGTCATTCAATCTAGTCATTTTTTAGTGTTTTTTATAACAAATTGAGAATATATTTTTATATTGTAAAGTCATAAACCGAAGAATTGAGAATGGGATTAGCATTACAAAAATCTAAATTGTTTAATATATCAAGCGATCAATTTAATCCTCAATTTTAAATGATTTTTGAATGTTGGATGAAATACTTATGTTACCCCATAATTTCGGTAAGAATTTGTGAAAATCAATCGGTTTTATAAGATCTCCACAATTTTTCTTCTGTTGTACAGAAATTAACACATATTTTGAATTTAAGTTTCCTTCTTATTTTTAAATCTAACCAGTAAAATTAATAAAAATGTTAAGATGCCATTTTTGATGAATTTGAATCAAATCTTTCAATTAATTATAGTACAAACAAAAAGTAAGATTTTATAGAAGTTTTAAAGAAATGATATCAATCAAAATGATAATTTTCATTTTTGCTCTCTGATTTCACACAAGTCGTCTCAGTTTACATAGCTTCTACCTGTATTGAGATGCATTTCATAATGATTCCTTCCATTGTTTCATTTGATGCTTTTAACTTTCTGACATAGGAAAGTGGGTATTAAAATTGAAACCGTTTTTTGTTCTCAATTCGTTATCTGCTTAAAACGTCATTTTAATTCTTCCAAGCAGAATATTGATAACGCTTTATCGATCTGATCAAAATATAATCCGATTATTGACAACATATGTTTGTTTAAAATGTATAGAATGCGCATTGGAGATTTAAGATGTGTTGAAATACTTGTAGTTAAAAATCTTGTTTTTAATTCTATAATACTGATCTGAAAAATGAACATTTCAGAGTTTTAAAATTAATTATTCAAATTTTTGCTTGGACCGTATATATGTAAAGATTAGCTGTTTACGTAATACGTAAATAGTAGCCTGGTTGCAAAATTACAATGTACATGTCTGTCCACAATCCCATGCATCAAACGAATGCTTAATATGTGATTGCTGAATTGGATGTCGTTAATAAACTATAAAAGGTCCAAGGACAGATAGACTGAGTTATTTGAAGGATACGATTCCGCAAGGATCGGTTCTGATAGCTACTGCAGACAAAGTCTCAGAAGCAAGCACCTCAGCAGTCAAAGACTCTGGGGATAATATTATCGATGGAAAGACCTTCGATTCTACACATGGTGACCACGCAACAATATCTCAGTCAACTTTGGACAACGCACCCATTTTATTAGACAATGTCGAGGAATGGTTGGAGTTGACGGAGGATTTCTGGGTGTTAAGAGGCATCAATAGCGATAAAGGTCGCAAGCATCTGCTAAAAGCAGCAATCTATAAAAGCAAGAACAGTTCCAAGGCTATCTTGAAAGACATTCTGTCGCAAGCTCTAGCCGATAATGCTAATGATAGTGATTCGAAGAGATAATTGAAATGGCTGGCACAATTCAAAGTCCCCAGAGCCAGTATCTTAAAATTAAAGAACTCCTCAAGGAGGAAATAATGGTGAAATCTACTTGGTTACGAGTACTTTACAAAAGTCTATATGCCTACATCATGCCCTTTATCAAAGATAAGCCTATCCAAGACTTGGTAAAACTGGCAGAGAAAAAATTTCATCTAAGACCAGACCATCAAGTTTTTACCGTTTTCAATGAAAACAAAAAGAAAAGGTCAAAGAACAAAAATGTTTAACGTTCAAAGCCAATGGCAAAGAACATGTGTTGTGTCCGATTCATTACAAGTTTGGCAAAGAAGCTAGATTCTGTGCATCTCTAATGGAATGCGAAATGAAAGAAAAGACACATAACCAACCAAAGGTAGGTTTAAATGATAGAATTGGCATAATATGTCAAGCAACAAATATAAAATTCCTTATTGACTCTGGTGCTTCTATTTCATTAATAGACCAACCAACCTCCAAAATGGTGGACCAAAGAGGCTCAATAACAGGAATAGGTGGAATGACCATCAACGCATTCGGAAATAAAATTTTCGAAATAAATTTAGATAATATCTTATTCAAACAAAAATTTGTTCTTGCTAATAGTAAGGTCAACTGTTTAGGAATAGATTTCCTTAAAAGAAATAATTTATTACTCGATTCTGTTAACATGAGACTTTTCAATAATCACTGTTCAATACAATGTATTGACTATGATGAAAGTTATGATTGCTATGCAATTAATAAAGAAACAAAGCCAATAATTAACGAAAAGGAGAACAATGTTCACCAATTTGTTAATGGCATAGAACACCACATTGTAACCAATGGGTATCCCTGTCATGCTAAAGCAAGGAAGCTTAATCCTGAAACAGAAATAATTG
>SSNU01000162.1:205322-238774 GCA_012064415.1 Gyrodactylus bullatarudis | reverse complement strand
TATCAGTTTGAAAAATTTAATTCAGTCAGCCAAACTTATTACCAAGTATCAAGATCAACAAACTATATTTTATAGCTAGTTAATCTTAAAACCTGGTAATAAGTTTATCAAGCTATGCCGTTAGTCTAAAGACTATCAGGTAGTCTCAAGACTATCAAAGATTTCAGTTAATCTTGTTACCGAGTAACAAGTTTAACAAACCATTCCGTTAGTCTTAAGACTATCAGGTAGTCTTAAGACTATCAAGAGTAACAAGATTAACATATCTAAAACTAAAATATTTTTTATCCGGAAAAATATTTTTCGAAAATGCGCCAAATTTCCACTTTTGTTAGAGCTAAATTGTTTTTATCGATTTAATGGATTTAGATCGATTCGATACAAAAATTTCAGATCCTTATTAGAAGAAGAATTCGAATTTGGCTATGGAGGTTGAGAGAAGCTCGCGATTTTCAAGAAAAGTTAAACTTTTCATAGAGATAACTGCAAAGTTCAAATTATTTCCCATAATAATGTTGAATTTGTGTTAATTTCTTTAGAAAAATTTGAATTTTTTTTTGTTAAAAATGTCTGTATCGAAATTGCTTCAACTGTTGATAAGTAGAAATCCTTTGATTCGAAAAGATTTAATTTGGCCAAAATTTTTATTCGCTTTAACATACTCATTTTAGCGGACTTTTTGGAGAAAAAAATTAAATTTTTTCTAAATACAAAGTAACAAGGCAGTTTTTATTGAAAACTGTGTTTACTGATTAAATTTCCCAGAGTGAATCCCAGCTTGATAAAATAGCTTTGATATATTTCTCTTTTATTTCACGATCTATTAGTTCGATACTTTCTATCTTACCTAAAATGCCAACGCTTTTTCCGTCGAGACTAATCACGAGAAAGAAATGCTTTAATGTGTTCTGCATAAGCTGTACTCCTTATTATTAGCAAATAAACCCAATCAATTCCCTAGACAACAGAAAATTTGCTAGAGACGTGACAGTAGATTCCTTTCCATCTTTGTTATTCTCACGCTGCAAAAAAACCATTGATTTATGTTGGCCAAAAATTAGGTCTGAACAAATCTTAGTTTAAACCTCTGATCGTAAACATAAGAGGGATGTATTCTTTGCGTGAATTTAACATGCTTACGGAACGTGAGTAGAAGAAAATTCATTATTCTAGGAATTTCAGTCTCAATAAAATCACTTCATTGAGTCTGTAGAAAAATTTCTAAGAAAGATATACATATTTTTATATACTTTTTTATGCCAAATGTTTGCTTACCCCCCCCCCCCCCCCCCCCTCCCCCCCCCTCCTTCTCTTCTCGTGTTGATCTCTCATAAAAAAAAAAAATCCAAACAAAAAAAAAAAAAAAAAAAAAACAAATTAACTCACAAAAAAAAAATAAAAAAATAAATCACAAAAAACTAAAATCCATAAAGAAAGAAAAACGAACGCCAGCAAACACAGCCTACGCTCCCCCCCCCCCCCCCGCGCCCTCCCCACCCCCAACTTTTTCTATAACTTTTTTTGCCCAATTTTTTCCCTACCCCCCCCCCCCCCATGAATATATACCAGTTATTTCATGTTGGAATTGAGTACTAATAAAAAAGAACATCCCCAGGGAATACAAGAAAATTCTATTCGAATATCTTTGGCAACTGAAAAATCAATTGAGATGATTCCACTGACCAAGTTTTATGTAATATGAAAATAGACCACAAGAACAAAAAAACTGAAATCCATGATTATTCGAAATGTAGAAGAGAAAAAGGTCAGAATAATCACGGAAACATGTAAAAGTTAAGACACACTTTTAGTAAATATTTATTTTACTCAATTACAAAAATTTCACAATTTTAACCAACAACAAAACGCATTTTGAATGAATTACAACTATGAAGATTGTATTAATAATTAGATTAATTGATTTTGAGGTTTACATTTGACGCTTTGGAAGCAATAAAGAATCACCATTCAATTTCAAATGCAATGAAAGCAAAATAGATTATCTCGAAACTATTTGATTGATGATTGTGAAATTTTAGTCTTGATATCAATTAATTTTACATCAAAGTTGGTCTTTTTTACTTCAATCGACAGATCAACTTTTTAGCATGTGTGAAATCGAAATTGAAAGGGGGTGATTCGGATCATATATCGGACAGGACTACAACTGCACTAATCTATTGAAAAATTATGATAAAATATGAAAAAGTTGGCTAATTCGGGATTTTAATTGTAATATAAAAACTCTTCACATACAGACTAACTTAGCATATTTTGTAAAAATCAAAAGAAAGAATCAACGAGCCGATTGTTGGTTCATCTTTCTTATTTACCAAAAAGATAATTTTGATTTCTGAATGAGGAAACTTGGACTAAGGGGAAATATGCTATTATAAGCGGCAGATCAAAAAGAAACGAGCAAATATTTAGGCATTGAAGAGTGTTAAATATAAAGATATTCCAGATATACCAGAAGATAAATGATTCAGCATAAATATTGGCTTAATTGTATCCTGTTTAAATTCAGTTCACATGGTGTCCAAACTTTGTGTCCAAATTAATGCGTCTCAGATTGTCTTTTCTTCTTTGACTGTCTTCAGAACATGTAAGAAGAATGAATTCTATAAAGCCTATTAGTACAAGAGAGAAAATTGCATTAGGAAAATTTTGTAGATCAAAGATTGGCCAAAAATGATGAAGGATTTTATGGTAATGATCAGTTTCCTTGATTCTATTACACATCCACTTCGAAGAAAATAAAAAATTTTCCATCCCAGGGTCCAAAAAAATTTGACTTTGAAATCAGACGTTTATTATGGAAGAAACTATGATCTAATGTTGATAAGCCAAGAGTTCTTTCTGAACAAATAATGTCTCAGTTTTAACACTCATATATTGAAGAAAAACATCTATAATTTTTTATCGAAATTTATCTTGAAGGAGCTATTGATTCTTGGAAATATTTCTCAGATTTATCTTGGATTATAATAACTAATTATTAATTAGTGGTTTCCACTAGTCTAGAAATAGTTATAAACTTGATAGATCTAAACGCTAAACGAATAGAACTTAATGGTAATCGATATTATTACGATTATTAAACCTTGACTGGATTGCACATCTTTTGAAATCATATCAAATTCAGTATAGAACATAGAATTAGACCCCATACGAATTTTTGATCGATAGTTATGATTAAACTTTGAAAATTAATAGTCGAGGGCGTATTAAACTATTTTTTTCTTCCAAAAAAGGTGCGTAAATTTAGCATAGAGAAACATTGAGAGAATAAAACGAATAGAACTAGTTATTACTAATTTAAGCTGATTAAACTTTTTCAACCTTTGTCAATTTCGAGGATTCGAAGCAGTTAATAAATGCTGATATTCAAGATCAAAATTTGATAAGATAATTGAATTCCAACACTGAATTTCAGAAAAATTACTCATTATTGTGGTAAACCTATCACCTGAACTTCCCAAAAACCACTAAGGTAAACGACCTGAAGTTTAGAAGCTCAACTTTTACTGAAATTCGATTTATTGGTCTAATGTTGACCCTAAATACCAACACTTAACTGTTTCAAATCTTCAATTTTTACAAACATTTTGAAGTCAAAGTTGAAATAATGGCCTAATTTTTGTCAGATTGAATTTTCTTCATATTAACTTTTTCTTTCTTCAGCTCTAACTTTTCGAAGATGATTTTCTTCAAACGTTTTCTCTACTGGGAATACAGATCAAAAAGTTTGTTTTCAATACGAAATGAAATCTAAAGTAAATAGGCGGAAGAAATTTTAGTCAAAAAAATAGTAGTCAGAAATGTAAAGATGGGATTGACTATAGTCTAAAAGTAAATAACTTTAGTCATATAAGGTACAGCTATTCTCGATGAATTTAGGAATTCAGGATTTTTACAAAAATCTTTTTTTTCATCAAAGTATCAAAATTTTCTTCAAGGTTCTTTATCAACCGAAAAATTTGGAGGCATTATTAATTTTTTAAACTTTGAGTTGAAAAATTTTGTTGATTTAACGTTATGAGAAGAATGGATTTACTGTATAAGAATTAAATTATTTAATTAATGAACTTTTTATCAAATTAATACAGGATTTCCATAGATTTTTTTGGTCTAATTCTTTTAAATTTTAATTATTGCTTATTTTAGAAGCATCAAAATACTTTTAAAAAGTTTATCTTTACTCATCTTATTAACGGCATCTATAAATTTAAATTTTAGGAACACATTAGGAATTGGCTTCAATATTTACATTGACTCTTCCACAAATGAATTGTTCATACAAAGTTTCTTTTTTTTCATACTTCTAGGCTATTGATAGAAGAACACATGAGTATTAAGCGAAGTGTAGATAAATCTTTAATCTCATAGTCAGATGTAAAATTAACAGCCTTCTTCCATTTGAATTGGAAACAATAAAAATATATAGAGATGCGATTTAGCAATTCAACCAGAAGGAAGTGTAATCCTTCTGATTGATTTTCACTCCTATATATGTAAACTTGACCAGAAGAGAGAAGATTATAATTCTCTCGATAAGCTGATACAGAATTTCAGATTTACCCAAAAAGGAGAACTTGATAAAAATAGAATCTCTGAGTGAGGGATGGAGGAAATGAAAATATTATTTTCTTTTATAACCTCAGACAAGTTGCCTTGTGAATAATTCAAAAGATTTCCTCCCTCATTCCACCTGAAGTCACGCATAGCCAAGATCTAAAGAATTTATCCAAATTGTATTTTATTTGAAATAGAAATCAAAATATAGAACAAACAAATATTTCCTCACATTGAAATTGATTTCAAAGATTTAACTTGATAGAATACGGTTATTTGGAAAAAAAATAAGTCACATTTTTATAAAAAGTTAATTTTCTTTGTGATAATTGAAAAATCTAGAGGTCCAATTTCTTAAATTCCCATCTTCATATAAACCAGGTGTACTAAAATATTCGTCAGAAAGATATTTTTAATTTTAGATATTGACTCAAATACTTCAACATGATCAGATTGTTCGTTTCTTCGATTAGGTTGTACACGTCCGATTAATACTCAAAGGTTTGGAAAAAAATCGATCCTATATTCGTATGCAGAACTGATAAAAAAGTATTTTATGCCATTTTTGCACTGCACAGAAATAATAAATAGATTTCTTCTTATCATCACCGTATTAGTATCATAATTCTTATTTTTTAACAAATACAACAACTTTTTTCATCCTTTTCTTTTTCTACAAATAGACCAATATACAAGCCATAAGAAAACATACTCAGGTAGCAAGGAAACAACGATATATAGTCAATAGATGGTTCAAATTAGTTTTATTACTCTTGGGAGTAGTTTCACAAGTACACTTAACACTTTGAAAGTGTTCTTTCTCTCTACAAAAGAATAAGAATGAACACGATGAATAAAGGCTCATTCCTGTATCATGGAACCAGAGTTATCACACTTCTCTTTAATCTGATAGGAATGAGATCATTGAAAATTAAAAAATATCGATCTAATGGGTGAAATTATTTTCGTAGAATTTTGTACCAAGATGACAATTTTTCATATAATCTTTCATAGATATTATGAAAACAAATTTTACCATAATGTTTCACTTCATGATAAGATTTGAAGACAAGAGTTGCCTGATTTCCTCAAAAATATTTTGAGCTTGCTGACTCGAAGTCATGCTAGTGTTAAGAACGAACGAAGGATTATTGGTGAATAAAGCTTTATTTTCGTCGGTTCTCTTCAGACCAAACACCGACTTTAGATATATTTATATACATGCAAGATTAAGGAACATTATAAAATCTGACGAATAGCAATTAATCATCCAAGATTGACCAATGGGGGTTGAGTGTGCTCATACTCTTGGGGCTGTGAGGAATACATCTATTGTCTGATTGTTAGTTGGTAATCGTTTTCTCTGTTTCCCCTTTCTTTTTTGTTGCTTAGGTGATGTCGACAGATTTCTTTTTCGTGATGGAGTAGGGGCTTGTACTTCTGGCTGAGAAAAATACCTTTTTCGATCATCGTGGGGTACAGTAGAAATTTGGTTACTAGGGTTTTGTGAGTTGGATTCATTTGATGATTTGCAACTAGAGGAGGTGTTAATATCAACTGATGTCGAGGTTTGAGTTTTTGCCAATATAGTTGCTGGGTCATCGTTATTTGATCCATTTATTTGTGTAGAGGTGAACATTGGACCGCTCTCGGATTGTTTTGTATCAACTGATGTTGAGGTGGAGGCTAAAATTTCCGATTTTGGGTCTAAGTTTTGAGTTGGAGATGAGGGACTCACAGGGGACCCTCTGGTCATCTTTGAAACTTTCTTAATTATCTTGGATGCTTTGTGGAAATTGAAACCAGTGAAACCTAACTTCCTGCCCAATATTTTCTATGCACATAGCGAGGGTAACTCCTCATTCACAGCTTCGCCTCAGCTATATCCAAGACTTTTTGGATTTGGTGCTTACTGAGCTTTGGATCTGCGGCGTATCTGATTCTGATGTTTTTGTAAAACTCATTTAATGTTCGAGATATTCACTGTTTTAAGTGGCAGCGTAGTAATCTTTTATTGATTCAAGATTGAATCAAAGAATTAAGAAGCTTCGGAAATTTCCTGATTCGGTAAAATACAAAATAAAGTTGGTTGATATGAAGTTGAGAATCTATGATTTTTACGAAAAATTCAATTTTTTCCTCAAAAATTTGAATTTGTAAAAGAGTTTTTGGAATCCTACCCATTTTGCTCACTTTGACGATTCGAAGAAAAAAATTCTTTGTGGGTGAAGGAGAAATTCTTCATCAATCACTTTAAACCAAACCTGTGTGTTCAGAAAAATTACTCTTATAATCTTCAATTACCATGTGCGCTTTTTCACTTTTCTCTCTTCACTGTTGCTATTTATTGAAGAGTTTTGGTGTTTTTTCAGCTCACATTATATTCTTATATTTTTCAACTTTTACTATACTTCTTTCAAAATTTTTAAAATATTATTTTCAATGAATTTAAAACTTTTATCATTATTTATGTGTCCACTACTGATGATCTTATTTTTTCGAACTTTGAACTCAAAACTTTTATTGATTTTAAAGTGGGAGTTTGTCAAAATGATGGTTTTTGAGATCGAAATAAAACAAAAAAGCCTAACGTCGCTAATAATCTTTTGAAAAATTCACCATTTTCGAGGAATTCCGATTCATCGAAATTTCATTGATTTTCAAGTAATGAAAATGATCAAAAAACCGAAATTCAGCTCCCAAACGAAAAAGAGGTTATGCATTAGAACAGATTTAGTTAGAAATTTTGAAGGTTTTTTAAAGACGTCCGAAATATCGAAAATCTTTAAATGATTTACAGAAAACATATAGGGTATCTGCTTCTATGACTTAAGTATTGTTTTTCATGGTGTTATTTTATTGAGTAAATTTAATTTTTGATATCTTTTCTAGTAAGCTAAAATAAGCTAAATAAAGAATGACTGACATGTAACTTGGCCCTAATTATAGTAACTGATTGGAAAAAAAGAAAATAATTTAAGAAGAGATTTTCATTCTGAAAACAAACAATAAAAGCAGGAAACATAAAACAGGAAAATGTGTTAAAAAAAGAGATAATTGAAGGGGAGAATCTCATTACAAAGGGGAAGTCTCCTCTTATATCTGAAATGTTTTTCGAAATGTATTGTCTTGATAAAATCATGTTATTTACAGACGTGTTAAATTCCTTTTTACGTCTTTTATAAGTAAAAGGGGGAAAAAGCATTTAATTCTTTGATCATTTTTAGTTATTAATAGGTGTCAGAGATTTTGAAACCTTTAATTCACCCTTAATTTTGATGATTCAAGTTTCCTGAAAATGACAAATTTATTTTAGAGTTTTATGGTGATCATCGGTTTTTTTGTCTACTAAATAATTAAATAAATAGAAAATTTACCCTACCATATTAATAATCTTAAAACTTTCCAAAATAACCTACCAAACATGGGTATTCTTGAAATTTGAGATCAATTTCAACTTGATAGTATTCTTAGAAGGATTAGAAATGTGATCGGAGCTATCTTCTGGCTATAAAACAATAGGAAAAAGAATTTTCAAGTTCAAGTGGAATGAAGTATTCTGCCATGTTAGACAGACAAATAGAATAGGCTATAATTCCTATTAGAACTTAATGATACTTCACTATAGAAAAAGGAGTTATATTAAAACCAAATGTACATTTCTCAAATCATGATAAGTGGGCATTACTTTAAAAGAGTTGGAATATTTGTTGAATTTTTTTCAATGAAATATTACTATTGATTCTAGCGATCAATAGTTATCGATCGTAGTTAAAGAGTAAAATTTTAAATGAAAATGGCAACTTATTAGTTATTTAAACAAATATGAGAATAGTTCTATCAGGCGTAAAGAGTTCTTGGATTGATATGTCTTAAAGAGAATCGTACGAATTACTGGATGACTAGTGAATCGTAAAAATAATTTCCCAGTTGGTTTGTAAAACGGTTACACTTTAAAAGCAGCTGAAGCCTACCTAATCAACCAACAAAAACCCAACCTTTGCGTCCAAAAGAACTATGTAAAGCCAATGAATTTGCCGAAACCAAGAGAAAGAAACCAAATGGCCTCCCAGGAAAAGAAAACGAGAAGAGTTGGAAACAAATCTACAAATCACTCAATTTTTCCCCATAACCCAATAATTAATTGTCCCCCCTTTTTTTAATTTTAAACAACCCTAGATACGTATGATATAATATCTAACACTAATTAAAAGCCATTGACATTAGATAATCTCAAAAAAACAGGGAAATCTATCAAAACCATTTTGCTCACCTGGCAACAGGGAGGAACCAATTGTATCATTAGTAACAAAACGGATCAATAAGGTCCCTTATAAAATTCTAAAAACTGTACTTATATGGCATGTATCACACTGATGAGTATGCCCGAAATAAAGATCTTTATTTGTGAAATACTTTGGCATCTTCTTATTTTCATTCAAACATTTAATGACATCGGTAGCACAACTCAAAACCAATGTTTCTGAACATCTCTCTCAACCTTTTATTTTTAACCTGAGCTAACTTTAAGCCTGCATATTTCAAGGCTTATTCCTATTTCATATTCACTAATTTTACGTAATCTCAAGAGAAAAGACAGTGTCAATCCCTTCTCAGATTCCATTTTATTTTTTTTCCTACAATCGAACTAAGAAAAATGAGGTTTTTTGCATTTTACATTCAATGGTTAATGCATTTAGAGATACTATGAGATTAAAATTCTCTTCTCAAGTAAGAAAATCCGTTCGAGGCATTATGCTATTTTTAAAATAAATGTCAAGAGTAACCAATTGAAATGATCTGTTATCAGATGTTTATGAACAAATACTGTTTACTATTTTCAATATCATTAGACATAAGAGAAAAAGTAACGTGATATTACGTACAATACTTGAGGTTCATTATGAGTAGAACAATAAAAATCTCTTTTATAAAGTTTAGAATAGAGTTTTCTCTTACAATCAATGGTTTCCGGATAAATCTTTTTAAATTAAATTCCCATACTATAGTATTTTGTATTTTATTATAAGTAGTTTATAAATATTTTAAAAAATCTACACTGTTAATCTAGGTTAATTAGAATCTCCTTTACTTCAGATCTAGGTTTCAGTATTTCTGATGGACTTAAAATTGACCCACTCTCTAATTTACCTAAGATTAATACCATAATTTTTTCAATTTTAAAATTCTCCAAGTCAATTAATTTAAGACTTAAAGCTTATAAAGCCTTTGTTTTGAATAATCTTGATTACATCTCTCCACTTATTCCCTCTTTATCCATAGAAAAATCTGTGGAGATCGAGCATGTCCAATCCAGGTTTTTGTATTTTCTTTATCCAGATTTAGACTCGTATAATGCACGAATTTTGATATCTGGACTTAACCCTCTATGGGTTAGAAGATACGCAATAATTACAAAAATTTTTGTAAAATCAGCCAAAATTTTTGAAAATTCATATAATCTTAGATCTTCCTCCTTCTCCAATCATTATTTGTTATCTACATATAACATGATTGAAAACAAATTTAAAATATCAGAATGCAATGATTTGACCAATATTAAGGCAATCATGTTGCATATTAGATCTAAATTAGATTATAAAAAAAGCCTACTTTATCTTCAATAATTCCAGAATGATCTAGTGAAATTTCTAGAAGGGCTTTTTTTTTGTTAGAAAATAATCTGTATTTAAAATGAATGAGTAAATAGAAAAATAGTTCAAAGTCATTGAGATGTTATAAGAACATAATAAAAATATAAATCTAATAAATAGTTTCAAAGAATCATTCTGGTTTTTAGTGAAGATCTGGATAAAGGAGAGAATGAGTATAATCTATCTTCTTACGAATATGCTGCATAATAGATTTCAAACATTTAGGATTATCACAGTCGTAAATTTTATACTTATTATTGATTGATTCGTAAGATGAGAGTAGAAAGGATTTTTTATAGGATTGATGTCTAAAGTTATAGTTATGCTCGATCGGAGAAGAAGTTGCTAGGAAATCTTTTACAATAAAAGCATATCTTCGAACCCAAAGAGGCTGAAGATCAGAGGCTAGAATCCGAGAATTATATGATTCTAAAAAGGGGAAGAGCCAATACAGAAATTTACTTTGAATTCTTTCAATTTCACAAGCTTGAGAGTTAGTAAGATTGACCAAGAAAGTAGAGTTGTAATCTATCAAAGGCAGCACCAGGGATTTATAAGCCTTGAGCCTTAGGTTTACTGATTTTGATAATTTTAAAATTGTAAAAATAGAGAATTTTATTTTAGATAACTGATAAAAGGGATCAATTTTTAAGTTATTATTAATACCGTATTTATTTATTGCCAACTTATCCAGATAACATTGAATTTATTTTGTATATCCCTGTACAGAACCTATCTATTTTTATTTATTTTGTATATAATTATTTTTAAATAAATATTGTCTAACAAAAAAAAACATTCGTTACATTTGATTACAAAGCCAAGAAATTCCTGAAAAAAAAATAATTTTACCTGATTATAGTTGTAAAGATTTCATAAGGTGTCAAATAATTAATAATTTTTGATTTTTCTATCGTAGAAGACTTCATAGAAATAAAAGATAGAGGAGTATTAATCAATTCCGAAAACTCCCCAGCCCTACTTTGTTATTTATCTATTCCGGGCACATCTAGATCTCATCAAAGGAAAAGTTACAGACAGGCTACAAGAAGGTTGAATCAGAATTGAATTTCCCCTAGAGTGGTCTATGAATTAAGTATCATCTTGTGTATCGACTAATTAATTTTGACAGAGCTCAAAAGTTGTCATAGAAACATTATTATTATTTCATTCGATTTTAAGAAAAGTTGTCAGACTTTTAAGCACTGACCATTTAAACAAAACTTTTTAAAATGAAGTTTACCTAAAAAATATTTAGCACTGGAATAAAAATAATTTCTAAACTAAGCTTCGGAAAATTCCTGATTCTGTAGGATAAATGTCAAATGATTCTAAATTACAGACACCTTTAAAGAAATGCGAAATTAATGTTTGATATTTTCCTATTATTATTGAGCTAAAAAGTAGTTAAATATCTAGAAAATCAGTCATTCCATGTAATCAAGAACAGGAGTTACTGTCTTGAGACCTTATTACTTAAATTCAATCACTTATCAAATCGGTACTAAAAGAGATATACAAAATGATTCATTAGATTTTAAAGATTTGATTCTTTTTATAAGTGAGCATATGAATATAAACAAATTATCTATCATCAAAATTATTAGTTTTATGTAAATATATAGAAATAATTTTTACAGGAATTTCCCGAAGCTCATTCTTTACCCTTTCGGTGCCGATGGACATATATGTCCATTTTCCAATTTTTTTGAACCTTCATAACTCTACCAGTTTGATAGGTTTCTGGATCAATTAAAGTTTAAATTGAAACCCACAATGTGAACTTGCTGTATTTTGGCCTTGTAATATTTTTGGCCAAATAACTTGGAAGCTTCATCGCTAAATTTCGGTTTTTATAAAATTTGTGAAATAGTCTCGGAACGAAAGGGTTAACTCAAAATTTAATTAAAATCTCCAAGATTTGTATTTAATAATTATTATGATTTTAAATGAGTTAGAAATTTTACGAAAAAAAGTTTTGGCGTTGATAATTATCCCATTATTTGACGCAGAATTTTGTTCTTAACCCTTTCGGTGCCGAGACTATTTCACAATTTTCATAAAAACCAAAATTTAGCGATGAAGATACCAAGTTATTTGGCCAAAAATATTAAGTTCACATTGTGGGCTTCAGTTTAAACTTTAATTGATCCAGAAACCTATCAAACTGGTAGAGTTATGAAGGTTCAAAAAATTGGAATATGGACATACATGTCCATCGGCACCGAAAGGGTTAATTTGGGAGAAAAATCTTTACACTTTACTTTAACCCTAGAACGATATTTGGAGGTTCGAGAAGCCTTTTTGATTTTCAAACTAATTTTTTATTGTTATTATTTTCTTTAGAAGGGTGAAACAACTTTCTAATCCTAACTTTTTTTTTCTAATAAAATAAACAAGTTTTTTGATAGTTAGCCTTATCAGCTTGAGTAAACAATTGAAATAAGAAAAAGTCAATCTTTAGCCAATTGAAAACTCGTTTAGGAACATGAATCCTATTAGATTTTGGTATATTTTCATTTGCAATGAATATCAGTGACATAGCACGTGAGCTGAATCTTTACTTACGAGATCAAGAGCTACTGGGAAGTGACAACTCAAGCTCAGACGAGAGTGATCACGTATTTTCAGATGAGGATGAAGAATTAGATGAGCTGATAGAGATCGTTTGGCTCCTATTCGTCTTTTTTTTGAAAGCTTCGTCAATAATTCCAAAACTAGTTACACTCCAAGTGAATTCCTTACAGTAGACGAGCAACTTGTTAGCTTCAGAGGACGTTGCCCGATGAAAGTTTTCATTCCTACTAAGCCAGGGAAATATGGAATCAAGATTTGGGTGTTAGCTGATTCAAAGACATACTACTTGGTGAACGCTCAGGTTTATCTTGGCAAAGTCAATAATGTTCAAGATAAGAACCAAGGTACTAGAGTGGTGAAAGAACTTTCTTTATCTTATCTGAACAAAGGTCGCACAATAACTATGGATAATTTTTTTACCTCCATGTAAATAGCTCAATACCTTCTTGAAAAAAAACAAGTGTGGTTGGAACAGTGAGGGAAAATCCAAAGTTTTTACCTGTCAGTTTTCAGGACAAAAAAATAGCAGAAAACCAGGCAGATTATATTTTTTGTGATAGAATAACACTTTTGAAATATGGACAAAAGAAAAATCATCCAGTTTTAATGTTATCTTATCTTATGTTA
Source organism: Gyrodactylus bullatarudis (assembly GCA_012064415.1). Taxonomy (NCBI): domain Eukaryota; kingdom Metazoa; phylum Platyhelminthes; class Monogenea; order Gyrodactylidea; family Gyrodactylidae; genus Gyrodactylus; species Gyrodactylus bullatarudis. The sequence continues at coordinate 225,341 of SSNU01000162.1, read as the reverse complement.
TCTGAGCACACTCGACCGGAAAGTGTTCAGGGAAAACCGGAAATCATTCTTGATTATAATAAATACAAAGGTGGAGTCGATTCTTTAGATCAAATATTAAGCTTCTACTCATCCAAAAGGGGAACAAAAAGAAGGCCTCTTGCTTTATATTGGAACACTCTTGATTTGGCCGTTTATAATGCCTATGTATTATATTCGATAAGTATGAAGAAAAAGAATCCAGCTTTCACCATAAATAGAAGAGGCTTTATATATGAAATTTGTAAAAGTTTGATCGACTACAGGAAACGAGAAGCTCCTGAAGATAGAATTACCTATGGTCCAAAGTCTGGTAAAAGAGCTAGATGCAACTATTGTGATAGAAAAAAAGATTCAAAAATGAAACAGTGTTGTCAAATTTGTGAAAAAATATCTGTAATGAGCACTGTATTAACTTGTGCTTCCAATGTTCTAAATAAGTCACTATTTAACTCAATTTTTGGTATTTTTTCAACAAGGGGATCCAAAAACCCCTATTTACAGAAAATGCGATTTTCATAATATGCCGTTCTAGGGTTAATCAATCACAGAAATTTTTCACGACCTTCTATTGATTCAAAATAGTTGGCAATCATTGAATAAGAATAAGTGGTTACATTCTAAGAAATAAATCATTCAAGTCTTGATCTATTCTAGTAGAGAATGATGTTACAATTAAAAATCGTTTACAACAAAAAGGTATTAAAAGAATAATAGGCTGCAATCAATTATTATTATTATTGAGCAATTTTGGTATTTTTTGTCAATCAAGCAAAAAGGTGATTAATTGTACTAGCGAGAACCCTATATTTTAATGATCGAATTCTATATAATAATTTATAGTGAAATATTTTCTCAAACTTTATATTGATTTGAACAAGACAAACTGTAGAAAAATTAAAGCTTTTCAACCGGCAAACTCCCAAAATCAATCAAATTTTTTGGATTATGTCACAAGCAGTTTTAACCCTATCGAGACTATAAGAAACCAATCGAGTTAAAGACACAAAAAACAATTCTAAGTGAGATTCTGATAGGAGTTATATTCAATAAACATTCTTTTGATTCCATCTAAGAAAACCAAATTTTAAAAAATTTGTTTATCTCTTTGAGACTTTCTGGGATATTTTTGGACCTTGGTGGAATCTCACGAAAGGGTTAATATGAATGAAAAGAACCAATTTCATGAGACCAATATTGAGTACATTCAAAAGAAAATACAATAGTTGACATCTATAATTATATTATAATATAAAAACTCACCATCTATGCATCGACAGACTGAATTAATACAGTTTATAATAAAGAAAGGGACCCAACAAATTATGAAAACTCCAAGAATTATTCCAAGTGTTATGGCTGCTTTATGGTCAGCATGAACTCGATTTAAGTAACGATTATTATTTGGATTCAATAATTTCTTCAACAGGGACCCTTGTGGGACTTTGACGTTTTGCTGATCTGAGGTTGACTCTTTCATTTCCAAAGGGCTACATAAATTCTTGATTCGATTACTATGACTCCGGGCAAAATAATAGAGTTTTCCATAAATTATAAACATCACTAGACAAGGGATAAAGAAGCTAATGGTCGAAGAAATCAGGCCATATTCCAAACTTAATTCCATGAGACATTGATCTTCCTTCAGACCAAATGTAAAGTCTTCACTAGCTCCTTTTGGCACGTGCAAATTCAGAAAGATTGGAAGAAATGACAGGAAAAAGGATATTATCCATATAACCAGGATGATGATGGCAAAATGAAGTTTTTTGTCGAATTTCTGATAAAAAAACGGACGACTTATATGAATATAGCGTTCAATAGCTATGGCAACAAGATGGATAATCGAGGCTGTTGAACACATAACATCAAGAGATAAATAAATTTTACAAAACGTCTTTCCATAGATCCAAATGCCACGAGATTCATACATTAAAGAGAAGGTCATAACACCAGTAGATACAATCAGGTCAGCAATGGCTAACGACACATAGAGGGTATTAGATCGTCGACATAAGAGTTTATCTGTGGTTATGGCAAGGCAGACAAGAAGGTTGCCGAAAATTGAAAGTATCACCACGGACCAGAGAAATACGTTAAGAATGATTTTACCAACGATATCTTCTTGTGGGATGCCATCCATTCCTAGTGTATATGTGGGAATTAATCACAGACTTTTTACAAATGAAATTCTTCCAGTAAATCCATTAAACAGTGATTTTAATTAGGTATAATAATTTTAAACTTTTAATCTATAAATTATATGTGTGTGTAACAGGGTTTAGTTCAGGGTTGACTGACTCCTTCTTGTATTGTTCTTTCTCTTATGTTATCAAGAAGAGAGGCTTTTCTCAATTAATTAAGGGATTTATCAATGAGGCTTTTCAGATGAATTTCTTTTCAGATAATTAGTAACTTGAACGAGGAATAGATTCATTTTAACTCTTTCCTTATGATTGAGTTAATTGCATGAAGAAATAATATAATTTTTGTAAGTTGAATAACTCATGAATAACTCTTTTTCTGGTTAGCAAATAGGCTTTCACTAAATTGCATACTGTCAAAGAATCGTTTCTTATTTACCAATGATGTAAAATTAGGCTTAACAATGTGCAATTAATCCATTAGTTTGAATAGAAGGATGAAATAATTTGATCCATTGTCTCTGTTATTAAACTATCTAAATGAAAAATATTCATAAAATTGTTTCCAATGAGATAGAAGATTTTGACCAATCAAAATGATCAATTTGAATCTAGCCAATCAGAGGGAATCATAAAGACCATTGAGACACATTATCACAATGTATACAATAAAGATTCTCTTTTTTCACCCAATCATATAAACCTTTTTCTCTCACGTTTTCTTTCTGTAAACCTGTACCTGTTTGCATAGTTCAGTCTTTTTAATACTTCTTTAGGATTACGATTCGAGTTTAAATCGAGCTATCGAATTTCAATGCTAATTTTTCTACACATTTCGACAGGTTTACATAATACCATTTTTTCACTAGCTATCGATGACTCAAAAAATGGTCTTTTAAAACATTATGGTCTTTCTTTATTTGTTAATTTGAAAAGGCGATTTTTTTTGTTTACAAACAGACCAAGCAGGTATATTAATTCAAGAAAAGCTGGCTTTAAAAAAAGAAAACAGATTTAAAAATTACATTATGATCAAGTAATCATATCCCTACTCTATGTCCTAGTCAATGTCTTAGTTGAGACTCTGAGGAGCAGGTTATAATGAGAAGACCGTGGAATCAACTCAAAATTATGTAGCTCCTGAACTGAAAATAATTCATGCTAGATCCTTTATGATCATTATTCTGATACTTTCTATTCAACATCTCATCATTTAAATTTGTCAAAATGTGTTAAAGAAGGCTTAAGCCCTTCCTCGTTCAGCAAAAAGGATATTCACATCTTATCAGAACTTTTCATGAATGAATGTGAATGAAATTCTCCGTATTTAACGCATTAATATATAGTAGTATCAAGAAAATTTTAATAACTAGAAAATAAATGAAATCCAGCTTAGAACAGAAGTTATCATTGACCAGACGATTATAGGCAAGAAATTTTCGATCGAATTGATATTATTAAGGATAATTTATCATGTTCCGGTTGCAGTTTTAATATAAAATGATCAAAGTCTCTCATAATAAGTTAAATAAGAATAATGAAAGCTAAATCATAGATTCTATAAGTTGTGACAAGAACTCCACAATCATGGGAAAACTTAAAATAAAAATGAATTATACCATATTTTTGTTGTAGTGGATCTTATAATCTTTATTGATTATAACTTTTGAAATTACCTTTACTATTGTCGATTTACCTAATAAATGAGTAAATGAGAGCAAAAGAATAGATGTTTAGAAAATATTCCGGTAAATAAAATAGAGATTTTCAAGTTTTAGTAAATATGAATTACATATCTACTTAGAAGAATAATTCTGATAAAATAGAATAAAAAAGTTAATTAAAGATGAAGAAGTGGACAGTCCCATCTCGCTTCTTATAAAATCTTATTTGGAATAGACATGCTTTTTCCGTACATTTATATTCCAGGGACGTACTATCATTTCTTTTTACACGAAAATCTCTTTTGATTTTAACAGTGAGAAGCTGTAGGTTTTTCTTTGCGTCATCAACTTACGAGTAAATTTCATCGAGACTATAAGTGTCCATTTGAATGATGTAAAACTTACTATAACAGAAAAAAATATTTAGAAGAACAAACCATAATGTAAATTTATATCATTCTTCTTGATAACACAGTGTTATTTGTCTAATCAAAACGGAAATGATCATTTTCAGACAACCCATTTTAGGAGAATGCCATGTCCGGCAGACCATAACGATATTGAACAATCCTGATTTTTAAATTAAAACATTAATTTTTCTGAAACAGAAACCCTACTCGTAAGTATGTTGATAATTTCGAAAAACTATTGAGGACAGCTGGATGAGGCCCTCTTAAAGAGGGTAATTTAGTTTCACAACCTACAGGCCTAATTGTAGAATGATTGAGTGTAACAAAAAGATGAATGTTTTCCGAAAAGAACTTCTTATAATGATGAATGAAAGGTATGAGCAAGAAAAATCTAAAAGTAATTATCTTTATTTAAGGAACATATATATTAATAGGCCTAGAGTAATAATTTTAACCAGATACTTTTTAGTAAACAGCATAATGTTGAAAGAAAAAAGAAAAATATCGAGAAATTTCTATAGAATAATCTAGAATTTTCTAGCTGGATCTAGAAGCAATTTGATTGGTTGTTTTCCAGCCAATCAAATTCAATCACAAATAACTATTTATACGCTGGCAATCCATGTGTGAATTAAACTCAAATTCAATCATAGTAATATCAAATACAACTACAACCTCGAAAATTCTAGCAAGTCAAGAATCATGTTCACAATCGTTCCTATCGACTCATCTCTCCGCCAGAGATTCAACCGAATGGTACCCAGAAGAGGACTCTTCGCCCACGACCCCTTCCTGAGCAACTTCTCCCTGCTCTCCGACGACATGAACTGGGCATTCGACAACCTGCATAGGAACATACTGAGACTCGAGCCCTGGGACAGTTTCCGCGGGCTGACTCGTAGCCACTTCCCTCTCATACATCGTGAAATCATACCTGTCGACTTTGGAGAGGAAATGAGACGGAACGCCATGTCTGCCTGGAACGACGCCTACGAGGTCGACAACACTGGTAACGTCAACTTCCGAGTCTGCTACGACGTCAAGGACTTCCCCGAGGACAAAGTAAAGGTCAGCGTCGAGAACGGCCAGCTCACCGTCGAGGGCGAGAAAGAGACCAAGACTACCAACTCCTCTTCGCACTCGAGATTCTGCAGGACCATAACGCTCCCATCCAACATCGAGATGGACGCCATCAAGATAGAGAGGACCAACGACGGGGTCCTTGTGATCAGTGCTCCCGTCAAAAAGACTGCCATCTCAGGCGGGAAGCCACTATCCGTCCAAGGCTCTGACGACCAAGGTCTGAAGAAGACCGGACAATCGGGTCTCTCGACTGTCGACAACTCTGCGCACATTGAGTTCGCCCTCGAGTCAGGCACCACCAAGGACAATATCAAGGTCTCTGCTCAGAGGCACGAGGTCAGCGTTAGCGTAGCTGCCGAGAAGAAGAACGAGTCAATCACAACCACCAGGAACTTCAATCTGACCCTTGCCATAGATCCTGACAAATCAAAGTGGACAGTCGACAACGATCTCTTCATATTCGAGGCTCCTTACGAAGTCGAAAACTCAAAGATGGAATGAGGCGACACTGAACCAAGATAGATGTTTTTCCTATTATTTTGCATTTTTCAATAAAACTATCTTGATAAAAATTTGGCATTTTTATCTTTACAACATTGATTATTATATCATGTATGTTGGAATTTTCATAGTAATAAATTTCTCCATGATACCTCTTACGTCAAAATTTCTTCTCCCATTTTACTCAGCCATCCCTTGAGGTTCAGTATAAAGTACAGAATTATCCAAGAATTTCGAAATTTAACTCAGTTTTTTTTATTCATTAATTAATTAATATTTACTATTTTCTATCTTATTATAGCTCTACTAAAATCAGAGATAAAAACTTTCAATGCTTTTTATTGTTTTATTAACAACTTATGTGCTAACAACCTCTTAGTAATATTTAGAGTGATCTCTCTTAGCTGGGGTTCCTGTGAGGGCAGCGGTGATTTTGTTGTCCAGCATCTCTTTCATATCTGTCATCATTGATGCATACCGGTCAAAAGCATTGTTCCTGTTTCGTTCGACAGACTTCAACAAGTTTGCAGTTTCATTGGCCATTGAATTGGGGATCTCATTCAGGTTCACGAAAGCGCCATCTGCGGATCCTGAAAGAGATTTTTCGACATTGATAACGTGACTTTAAAAATTGAATAATGCCTCTCTAATGCAGAGGCCTTAAATAAAAAATATATCTTTAAATTGTACATTTTGTTTATAATTAAAACATTATAATTTGCTCTTCCTCAAATTAGAAAAATTCTGAGGATTTTGAATAAAAGACTGTGATGGATCACTACAGTAACAAGCTTTGGCTAAAAAAAAGATATCTACAGCTGAAAGTTCTGTGAGGTGAGAACCTTGAGAAGAGATCAATTAAAATTCAAAGTATTCATTAGAAGCTCCAAAAAAGTTTATGAAAACAGACCTTTAATAAAAATAGCCTTGAAGTCAAAATGAGACTCTCAACAGTCTCTCAATAGTTCAAAAACTATTCCATCAAAAGACCTTGATCATTACAATAGTAATAATATTAATATTAGTTAATTTCTCTGAATGATTTTATGCAATTATTATCATACAATAGCAACTCCAGTTTTGGGAAAGTTTAAAATCTCCAACATTCAAATGGCATCTAAATAACTTGGATCAGTATATTGTCTATATAATTAATTCATCTTTTAATTTAGTTTTCATAAACATTCATTTGAATAACGACAGTATGAAGATCGGTTGAGTTAAGAGGTCTGACTCAGACAGTGAGGGCTGTAAAGATTTAAATAATCTCTTATTTGCTCCTTATACTGCTGTATCGTATGTTGGAATCTTATTCATTCTGTAATTAATTCATGATCAGAAGAATCAAAAAGGTTGGCTAGAAAAAGGAATAAAATCAAACAAAATGTCTATAATTAACAAATTTCTCATTATTATAGAGAGGTTTATCAAAAGTCGTTATATGATTTAGAATAGTTTTATTGGAAAATGCAAAATAATAGGAAAAACATCTATCTTGGTTCAGTGTCGCCTCATTCCATCTTTGAGTTTTCGACTTCGTAAGGAGCCTCGAATATGAAGAGATCGTTGTCGACTGTCCACTTTGATTTGTCAGGATCTATGGCAAGGGTCAGATTGAAGTTCCTGGTGGTTGTGATTGACTCGTTCTTCTTCTCGGCAGCTACGCTAACGCTGACCTCGTGCCTCTGAGCAGAGACCTTGATATTGTCCTTGGTGGTGCCTGACTCGAGGGCGAACTCAATGTGCGCAGAGTTGTCGACAGTCGAGAGACCCGATTGTCCGGTCTTCTTCAGACCTTGGTCGTCAGAGCCTTGGACGGATAGTGGCTTCCCGCCTGAGATGGCAGTCTTTTTGACGGGAGCACTGATCACAAGGACCCCGTCGTTGGTCCTCTCTATCTTGATGGCGTCCATCTCGATGTTGGATGGGAGCGTTATGGTCCTGCAGAATCTCGAGTGCGAAGAGGAGTTGGTAGTCTTGGTCTCTTTCTCGCCCTCGACGGTGAGCTGGCCGTTCTCGACGCTGACCTTTACTTTGTCCTCGGGGAAGTCCTTGACGTCGTAGCAGACTCGGAAGTTGACGTTACCAGTGTTGTCGACCTCGTAGGCGTCGTTCCAGGCAGACATGGCGTTCCGTCTCATTTCCTCTCCAAAGTCGACAGGTATGATTTCACGATGTATGAGAGGGAAGTGGCTACGAGTCAGCCCGCGGAAACTGTCCCAGGGCTCGAGTCTCAGTATGTTCCTATGCAGGTTGTCGAATGCCCAGTTCATGTCGTCGGAGAGCAGGGAGAAGTTGCTCAGGAAGGGGTCGTGGGCGAAGAGTCCTCTTCTGGGTACCATTCGGTTGAATCTCTGGCGGAGAGATGAGTCGATAGGAACGATTGTGAACATGATTCTTGACTTGCTAGAATTTTCGAGGTTGTAGTTGTATTTGATATTACTATGATTGAATTTGAGTTTAATTCACACATGGATTGCCAGCGTATAAATAGTTATTTGTGATTGAATTTGATTGGCTGGAAAACAACCAATCAAATTGCTTCTAGATCCAGCTAGAAAATTCTAGATTATTCTATAGAAATTTCTTGAGATTTTAAGTTAAAATTTGTTACACATTTTCTTTTTTTGCTTAATATTCGCTTTACCATTAGGATCCAATTTCATCCATAGATGATTTTCATTGAAAATTTTTCACGCGACTAATTTACAAAGTCCAATACAAAGAGTAATCAAGGTTTGCTTTCAAATTAAAATTCTTTTATTTATTCTTTCGAGTGTAGATTAATGCTTCATATCCCATTTACATTGTTCAGTGAAAATTTCATAAATCATTCTCACTATTTCTTCTCTAACAATATTTTCTTTCTTAGTTATTCTTTTATTGATTAGACCTTGGTACATTCTTATCTATTTTCTTAATTTTATTCTTTTCTTTTAATAAGGTACTCAATTTTCTCTCAACCCTGCCTATCCTGTAGTGAATAGTAATTCTATCCGATATATTACGCTCTATTTTCTTCGGACTGGGGTGGCCATCGAGTTTCGGTTCCGTCTGTATAATATAATACTGTGTATACTATTCTTATAAGTAATAATTATTAGTAACATAATATTTATTATATTGTGTATTAACTGGTATATTCCAAAGAATAAAGACCGTGAATATTTTCGGCTTCCACTGTTATCATACGGTTGGTCAAATCCCTTAGATAATTTTTCAAGTAATTTTTTGAGTCTAAGTCGAAATTGTTTCTGCGCCAACTGTACCTACTCAATGAGTAGTACTCATTAATCAGATTCAAAGTTAACTTGACAGGATTTGAAATCAAGCTTATTTTGCTCTAAATTTTAGAGTTTAAAACCAAACTGTTTGGTCCAAAAATCTGAGCAAATTTATTTATATTATGACTTCTAATGTTCAAATTAATCCATCAAATGAAAGATTGTAGCTTAATTGTAGAATGATTTTCTATAGTTGTAATGGATCGAAGCCTTCTACGATAGAAGTTCTATCAGCAATCTCTGAATTTTAGACCCAAAATTTATCTAATAAGAGCTCTAAGAGCCTCTGTTAAACAGAATCTGTTTTTTTTTTAATTTGAATTTGATTATATGGACTTATTTTTAAAAGGAAATTCTTGTAATGATTTCGCAAGAAATTTTATTGCATTTTAATTTGTGCACTAATATAAATATGGCTTGTTTAAAAAGGTTAAAAGAGGAACAAAAACTTCTTCTTGAGCTATTTCCTCGAGATCATTCAAAATTCAGAATAAATTCCTTCACGCTCGATGAGATATCCTGTCTCTATATCTCTCAATCCTCTACTTATGAATTGAATGGCAGTATAACTGTAATTCTTTTTATTTTTGATTATTTTAAAGGATAATTATCCAAGAAGTCCGCCCATTTGGTTTTCAGACTGTGAAGAATCATTCCTTTCGGATATTCTTTCTAAAGTTCAGCGTATAGATCCGAATTACTATTTTATATCTTGTCAGATTAAAGCACTTGTTCATCTCCTTTGCAGTCATTTTAACGAAGACCTGCCCACTGAATTGTCACTCCTCTGTCCTAGTTTCAATCCAGCTCATTGCTTTGTAACTGAGTCTTCCTTCAATTTTGTAGAGAGTGATACTGATGATACTGGTTTTGAGGATGAAGAAGTTATCCGTATAAACGATTCAATGATGGAAAAGTAAACATTTTTTAATTATCTCCTTTTTAGTTCTGAATATGATGGCATGTCTAGTAAGGATGTGGACAATTTGGAAAGAGTTAAAGCCTTGTGTAAAAAATCTGCATATTCTGGATCAATTTCCTCAAATGATCGCTTAATGAAAGAACTTCGAGATATTTACAAATGTGAAAGCTACAAATTGGGTGTATTCACCGTTGATTTGATTGGAGATAATCTCTATGATTGGGAAGTTAAACTCTATAAATTCGATGAGGATAGTTTTCTTGCAAAGGAATTGATAGCTTTTCAAGAAAATATTCAGCCAGGAAATGAATCTCAAAAGAATGAACGTAACCATGTAGCCTTGCAATTATTATTCAAAGAATCCTATCCATATGAACCACCTTTCATTCGTGTAAAATATCCAGTTATCGAGAACGGCTATGTTCTTGCTGGTGGTGCTATTTGTATGGAACTTTTAACTAAACAGGGATGGTCCTCTGCCTATAATATTGAGTCTGTTATCCTTCAAATTATGGCCACATTAGTCAAGGGAAAGGCAAAAATCAATTTTGCTGTTTCTGAAGAGACGTACTCTCTTCGTCGAGCACAAGTTTCCTTCAAGGGACTTGTTAATTTACACGCTGAAAATGGTTGGTTCACTCCCCCTAAAGGCGATGGATAGGCCATATTTTATTCGCCATCTTTTCTACGCTCTCTAATCTAACTCTGTTACTAAATATAAAAACCCAGTTCTTTCTATAACAGACAAGCAATAAAATCTGTTAATTAATTATTAATAAAATAACGGACTAAAGATCAAATAATGAAGAAGGATGAAGATTACAATCAAGATCCTTGAGAGACCCCACATCATCATGATATTAGTATAATTAATTAATCTTGTTGTACAACTAATTGTATCACTATTATATTTGTTGGATGAAAAAAAAACACTTATGAGAATCAATGTCATTTGTACATGAAATTTTACGGAATAAAAAAAATCAATTAATAAATACTCCTCGTTGAAGTAGCTTATTTCTGTTTGGGATTCTTTGAATACTTTCTACAATTTCTAGATTTCTTCTCTTTCTTCTTCACATTTATTGATTGGTGAACCTATCAGTTCAATTCTTCTTATAATTTATTACTCACAATAGTACCACTAATTTGTACACATTTCTTTCATGTGGTATCACCATTATAACTCTGTGTACAGAAAAAAAAAGAAAATAAATCCAAAAATTCTCAACTTTCTATGTACAATGTCTATACATTTCTAGTTTCCAACTTAACTAACTGACTAACAAACAACAATTGTAAAAGATAAATATGAAACATGAATAATTTCATCTGTATATTATACACATATTGTAATACGAATCCTATTCGACGTGACAAACTTTATAAATATAAAGATGAGAAGTTCTGGAGGACTCAGTTGAAAAAGATGCGCGAACTCAAGAAGATTAGCAAGCTGAGAAACTTTCATAAGCCAAAGCAATATTCAAGATTAGAGCGTACAACTTATAGGATTTTATTTTACCTCGGCTTCTACATCCTTTTAACAGCGTCTACGGCCCTGATAATAAAATTTCTCTGCGATCACCTCTACACAGTAAATAGTCCCTATAGAACTGGTTACGATAGCCTGTTAAATCTGAAGCCAGGGCTCAGTCTGGTACCAATAGTTGATTTTAAATCTACAATAATCCATTTTAATGTAAGGCATGTATTCTCACGTTTAGCCATCTCGAGAATATACTTATCGCGGATATCTCGATGCTATGGCAGCCTTCACTAGAAGATACGACCACAATAGTAAACGGGAAAACTCCATGATGAGTTGCAATAACGAGACTGTACTTACTGAGGAAAAATCATGCCTATATGACCTTGATTGGGCAATGGATTGCAATATGTTGCAGGACTATGGATTCTCTGCCGGATCTCCGTGCTTTATCTTGAAATTAAATCGAGTTTACGGTTGGATACCTGACGTAAATAAAGATGAATCGAATGGAATTAATGTGAGATGTGAAGGAACAACGCCGTTTGATACGAGTTTAATTAGAAAAATAACATACTTTGATACAAGAGGCCATGAGATTTCTGATACAGCTGAAATTCCCCATTATTTCTTTCCTTACTTGGGCCAGGAGAATTATTATAGTCCGATTGTCTTTGCCAAATTTTATTATCCCAGGAAGAATGTCGTTATTAGGATTACCTGTCGAGCATGGGCAAAGAATCTCAACTCATCAACTTCATTTGAATTACTCTTAGACTGAGAAATGCATTTAAAATATTAAATTTATTAAATAAATTATTCTGCAATAGAAGAATCAAAACTTCTTTTTCATTGTGTTCTGTCTGGCGAAATAGATGATAAGACTGATTATTCCTATTAATCCCAAGAATCCTATTATAATCAAAATTACAAATAGGGGAAGTGGAAGACCGCCGATACGTCCTGTACAGAGAAAATCATACTCGTCAGAGCCATCGGGACAATTCTCAACTTGATCACAGGTCAAACTTTCCGGAATGCACTTGTCCCTATCTGACCAACATCTAAATGACTGGTCAGGACAATTGAAAGATGATCCAAGAGCTAAATTTGAGAAATGATAATCAAACTTACCGTACGCTGAAGTGATCAGCTCAAAATTACTATCAGAGAGCTCAACAGAAGATTGATCAAATACAATCTTCAATGTGAGCCCATTTGAAGTTGTCTGAAAAACACTGTCTTTAAATTTTTCATAAGTGTTACAATCGATATCGGCTAATAAATTTTCATTCGCAGGCGTCATAACAGTCATAATCAGGAAAGGATCAGAATCTATCCTGGTAGCAGTAGTAGTCGAAAATTCCGAAATTATTAACCTTGGACAATCTATTCCGGCTGATTTGAGGGAAAGATTGAGAAAAGTAATCCGAAAATAATTTGTTCCAGATGGCGATTTGATATAACATTCAGATCTACCATATAGATTATTTGATTTCAGGATAGCTCCTTCTAGGATAATAGGACTTTCTGGTAGACCAAAACATTCAGATGTCGTGACTTAAGTTGAGAAAATGTAATTTACTATTAAGAGTCTTGCAACTGACCAGTATTAACGCCGAAAAGAAAATTAAAATATTTTCAAATATTTTCATATTGTGCGGTATTTACAATCAGTAAAATTATTTTAGTTTTCAATTTCATTGTTAGTATGAGCTACTCTAAATTTGTAACTGGATTTTTAAATCAAATCACAACACTGCTCTTTGCTTGCTCTTTGAACGTTACTCCTGTAATAGTTCTTATAGATACTGCGACAATTCTTAGCTAATTTTACATTATATTTAACAGAATAATGTCTGAGATTGTTGGTACTGTGAGTTTAATCATATTCACAAAATAAATTAAAATAATAATGTTTTCATTAATAAGGAAACCAAAAGAATTCACATTCAGATAACGAAAACCAGTAATGATGAGTCCGAAAGAATAGAAATGTTAAACGATGGACTTTCAGAAAGCCGTAAAAGATTATTCTCTGCATGGCACTCAGAATTTGCCAAAAAAGGCAAACTTACAGTCGAATGTGAATTTACTCCAGAACCTTTTACTGTAGATAAAAACAACAATATAGAGCCTGAGTTAATTCAGATACCAGATGAGTTGGCTGTATCTCCTAGTCAACTTGAGGATTCTGAAGAAGAAGAAGAAGAAAAAGAGAACAATAAAGTTGCCTTGCTCTGCTACAAGGAATGTGAAAAATTGGGCATAATTGACCTTAGACAGATTGATGAGAGAACCATTCCAAGATCATTTTTTCTACAATGTCCTTGTTATGGCTACAAATCTCTTCATAATGTGATTAGATGTATGAAATGTAAAACCTGGCAACATTTAGACTGTATGATGGCTCTTTATACTGATCTTGATCAGAGAAATGGCATAGATTTCAACAACATGCCTGTGAATGACGAAAAGAAGATTAAAGTGAAAAAGAATCCTCGTTTAATTCAGGACATTTCCACTTATAATTCTGTCATTAATAGTCATAGTAATCATGATCATAATTCAACTCTGGGATGCAATAAACCAGCTAATGTAACAAATCGTCTTACTGATAAACCCCTGAGTGCAATTACACCAAATCGTTACATGTGCAATCTCTGTGGCAATTATCCTGTTAGTATAGAAATCTTGAACAATCTAAAAGATGAACAAGGCCTAGAAAGTATTGAGTCGTATTCTGGAGAAGAAAAAAATCTATCTAGCGGTACAAATAATTCATTTGATCAGTCGATAATTGAACAAGTGGCAGCTTCATCAGTCAAGAAATCCCTAGCCCTTCATAATGCCCAGAATAAATTAAATGAGTGTAAGGTAAAAGCTGTTAAAGCAGATACAATTCGTCTGGAAACTACCAATGTTAACCAACGTGTTCCTTCCCCACCAAGAAAATCAAAGCGTAAACAAACTATTGACACCAAATTTCGAGGTAAATTTTGATTTTATTTTCATTTTTATATCTTCCAAGTGTGAAAAATCCTCTTCTAGATATTTCCAATTCACTCGTAAGCTCTTGTTTTAGTTTTATTTCGTAAAACGGTAACTGTGAATATCCAAAGTATAATTTTATTAAAAAAACAACAAAATTACTTTCAAGTATATGATATATATATATATGTTACCGTGAATCGTGTGAAAGCAGGGATTTGTACGAATCACTAGTGAATTGTGGAAATTTAAAATTCCTTCTCTAAATAATTTTTTTATTTTCGTGGTGAAGAAATTAAGTATAATTGTAATATAAAATAAATTATTTATTTGTGAATGATAAACTATTGTGGCATTATCATAACTTATATGGAGTGATCTTGAAAGTTGATTATAACAATCTATATCTGGTCGGAACAACATCCGGAATCAAATCAAATGGACGAGAAATTTATTGATATTGAAGAAGTTCCTAATGAAAGCTACTCTGTGAGAAAATTTTCGAGTATGGTATCCTCTGTTAATGGACAAGGATTTTTACACTGTAGCTGTAAAACAAAATGCTTAACAAGTCGTTGCAAGTGTCGCAAGAATAATTTATTGTGTAACTCCAGATGCCACATTAGTTTATCATGCACAAATAAATAATTTATTTTATATTACAATTATACTTAATTTCTTCACCACGAAAATAAAAAAATTATTTAGAGAAGGAATTTTAAATTTCCACAATTCACTAGTGATTCGTACAAATCCCTGCTTTCACACGATTCACGGTAACATATACATGTTATTAAATATATTTAATAAAATATATAAAATTTCAGAAACAAATGAATCCTATCCCGATGGTCTGAATAGTCCAAAGAAACCCTATGATACTACTAGCAAGCTGACTAATTTACCAGGAAATTCAGATCCAAAGCCTCTCACTTCTGAACCAGTCTTTGTTAAATCCAATTCGACCATTAAAAGCAGAACAAGTCCTCCAAGCTATTCTACCCCCAAGTTTTGTCGAGCCTTTCAAAATACCTACTCGGAGAATTTGCTCAATTCTCTGAATTACATAATGTAAGTCTTTAATTTTTTTAAAAATTTAACTGCATATTATTAAAATTTATATACAGGGATAATGATGAAAAATGCTTTCCCTCAAAGTTCTTTCGTTCCTCTAATTATTGCCTCTTAACTGAGGGAAATGTTACTAAAGGAATTGAAACAACTATTGCCGTTAGTGCTGGTGACTTTATCCTTGAAGTAATTGGAAATGTCGTCCTATACCGAGAGTTTGATGCAATGAGTGATATCTACTTTACCCCGTATCCTTATGCTTTTGTTTATTCTAAATTATCGCAGCCCATTGTTATTGATACCAAGAGTTATGGAAATGATTCTAGATTTGTTAGAAGGTCATGCAATCCTAATTGTACTGTAAGTTATCCATTTTATAAATTGAAAATCTTAATTTTCCCAATGTAAAGATGTAATTAGACGAATTTGTGTAATAGTATTCTCTATAATTTTTGGTGTGGAATAAAAATACTAAAAGTAGATTTAGATTCGAAAATAAACGACCTTCTTTTTGGAATAGAAATTTTAATAATACTAAATAAGTTTACAAAATTAATTTTTTCGAAATTTAATTCTCTATTAAATGAGGAAATAGCTGAAAAAGTTATAAAAATTTATATAACCCTTCATGTACCTTCTTAAGTGGATGATACGCTTGTAATCTGAACTTTGTTCCATTTCATCTAAAAACCAATCAGATTGATTATAATGGATCAAGACAATTTTCCTATTAAAATTTAATGCTTTTGCTATATATTTCAAAGAGCCCTATTTCTCATACAGTTTTAAAAATTTCCTTCAGCTGACGCATTCATTTGTTAAAGGAAAACTACACATATTCATCAAGACAATCATGGATATCAATGCCAATGTCGAAATAACATTGCCCTTCGACATCGATTATTCCAGGGTTTGCTATCCCCTCGAATGCGGATGTGAGAGAAAGCGTTGTAGTGTTAAAAAATGGACTCGACGCCTTCAACGTTATAGGGTCACTCCGAAACCTCTCACTCATACTGAAATAAATGCGTATGTTTTTACTACTGAATTTTGATGCTTAATTAACTCTTTTTTTCTTTGCTCTAATCCAAGGCTCTCTGAACCAAAAGTTACTTTTATGCAAATAAATACGAATGGTAATTTACCAAAGAAAAGGTCCTCAAACTCTATGAATAAAGAGGATGCAAACTTGGAAAGGAATATAGCTAACAAAGTGAGTTTTCTCGGTCTCTTTTACTAATCGCGTAATAATCTCAATAACCTGGAATTTTTTTAAAATACATCTAATTGTAGAATTAAAATTTTAATTTGAACACTAGGCTAGGGTGAGATTTTTTTCTCCGAACAACTCACGAGAGTACTTTCTTTTTTGATAAAATTTAGTACTCAGATCATGTTTTGCATATTTTTAAAGCGGGAAAGTCATTCTCTATTATGTCATTGCCCATTTTTCCCTCAATGTCCTTCGATAAAACAAAGAAATGATGCTAAGATTACTATTTTTGAAGATAAAACTTAGATGGCCAAGATATTCCGGATTTTAATGATTGCGTGGTAAAAATTCATTGAAAATTAAGCGGCGATTTGGAAAATTCTGGATTTTTATAACTAAATGAGCTAATGGTGAAGAATTTTCGACACATGCTTAGAACTGATAGTTCTATCAGCAGCCAGAACCAGTAAAAATATGAGGTTAAAAATTTCACCCAATCCTATTGCACACTGATTATTCAAAACTTTAGATTTTTGTGCTAAATTTTGTAAAATTTCACGCTGATAACGAATTTGGTATTTTAAAAAATTCGGCTGTCTGTGAGCTGAGATAATCGGCAAAACCGAATTTTCGAAATTAAAATAAACACCTCTTAACCCCAAAATTAAGATTTCTGAATAGTTTTTACAAAATTTTGAATAAAAATAGTGCTTATAATAAAAATTGAGTGTTCTTTCACATGTCGGAAGAAAGTCCCAGGAAATTAGGTAAATTTTGATGATTTTAGGGAAAATGGGATTTTTGTATATCAGAACATGAAAAATTTTCATTTTGATTTTGAAAAATGTGTTAAAACATCAATTTTTGATTAAGGCATAGAACATTGTTCGGGGTAAATAAAATTTTGTATTACCCTAATATATATATTTCTAAAAAATATCTTGACTAACAATGCTAGAGGATTAAATTTTCTAAAATAAACTTGGATAAAATTAGGAATATCTTTTTTCGTTTTCAAAAAAACAAAACTTTTGTGCTGAAAATTTTACCACTTTTCTGAAAAAATTTGCAAATTTTTTTTCTATGTCTTGTTTCTAAAAATCGTTTAAATATACAACCATCACGTTCAAAATTTATCCTATTTTCAGATGGTATATAATTTATTAATTTTTTATCATATATAAAAGATTAATAATTATTAAATAAAAAAAGTTTCTTTTCAAAAATTCGGGTTTTGCCCATTATTCCAGCTCACAGACAGATTTTATTTCAGCTTAAAATTTTACGTTAGAATTTCATATTTAGAATTAAATACTTTGACCCAACCTACACCCGTGTAATTATTCAAACACTAGAGGTATTAAAGGTTCGTTTCCGTTAGTCTTTTTATTTATTCATGAGAATCATTTCCCATATACATATAATATTGAAATTAAAGATGATATTCTAATTTTAACTTTGATATTTATTTGCAGGAGAACATATCAAGACATTATCAGGACAACAACTCCCGAAATTAATTATCTAGATAAAAACAATAGAGATACACTTGTAAATAATTTCTGATGATCGAGATTTTTTCATGTTTAACACCTATTTTTTGCCATCTCTGGAATTGAAAGAATAAATAAATTGCATAATTCAATTTGAAATAAATCTTATTCTTTTCAATTTAAAAACTGTTTCAAAACTCCGCAAAAGAGCTTGATTTCAAGTGAAAACGCTAGAATTTACGAAAAATAAAAAAATGCCATGTTGATTTTTCTGAAACTTTTAGCCTACATGGTTTGACTTCTTATTTTTGGATTTTATAAATTTCAAGATCTCACACTTGATTCAGTTTTAAAAAGTAGCAATAAAAAATAAGATAGTAATATTTACATCTTTGACCTTATTTCTATCAAATTACCCTTTTTTCAGCAGACTATTCAGCTTGATACCAAATATTTTTGAAGAGTTTGAATAAAACTTTTAATATTGATGGCGATATTTTTACAAAAAGTTATCTAGACTCGCGTATCAAATCTTTTTCGCAATTCGATTTTTATTTAAGATTCGTAATTATTCATAAATTTATCATTAGTTTTCAAAGATAACCTACCACCTCTATTGTAATGGATGCTACAGAAAGTTTTAGACGCAGTGTAGTTGTGGTTGAAGAAGTCTTAGATCTTTCATCGAGAAGATCAGCTAGATTTTCGGCATCTCAATCCACTCCACAGGCATCAGTATCTTACGATTCCTATAAGCCTCAAGAACTTCCTGATAGAAAATTTGGTGCAAAATGTCATTATAGTTCTAGCGATGGAATAAAACCAACTGTAAAGGCAAGCAGTTATCAATATAATTATTCAAAACATAATTCAGAGCCTGTAAAGATAGAAACTCTTCACGAAACTTTTGAATATCCGCCTAAATCTGATGACACTTTAAGCGTTTGCAGTGGAAATACGTTGAAATACGGTGATGATGAAAGTACATTCGGTGGTGGCGACTATTCATATCGTTATGATGATGATATTGAAAGTCGACTTGGAGATTTTGAGGATGAAGAGGATTGCGGTACATTCCAGCAAGGGGATTCCTGAAGTTGGCAACAAAATGATTTTTTGAAAGAATATACCTTGTATATTGATTAATACTTTCAATAACTAAAATTATATTAGAACATAATATGACATAATAGTCATTAGAGGTAAATGAAAATAGACTTTTAACAAAAATAAGTCAATTTATTAAAAGTTGGGTCTATATTTAAATTCTTAGGAACTAGTATTTGTCTTCATACATATTCTTCAGTGTTACGAATAACTCATAAAACAATAATGAGCTCTTAATTTTGAAACAAGTAGTTCTTCAGGGAGTTGTTCGGCATAGATTGACTATAACGTTGTTCGCTTGCTACCTGACTATGTTGTCTTCTGGCTTATATTGGTCTATATGTAGAAAAATAAAGGTGTAGTATTTCTTTAAAAATAAGGATTATAAAAATTATAGTACTTGTTATATAGTGATAATCAATAATAAGTATACACCTATAGAACCTGTCCTCTTATATTAATTTTAAATGATCTTGAGACTTGGGATGTTGACTTATAAAGAATGAAAAATTCTTTATTAAAATGCGTATTTTTAAATATAATTTATTTCAACATAATTCAGTAAATATAAATTTTCTATTTTTCATAAATTTTTTTAACGTCAAGTTTAAGTATACACATTTATTTTG
>SSNU01000162.1:100342-197285 GCA_012064415.1 Gyrodactylus bullatarudis | reverse complement strand
AAATAAATGATTTGATAAAGGATGATGCATTTTGTTTCTCTCTCATAGATGGAGAAGTGAGAGCATGGGAAGCATTTAAAAGTCTTTGCTTGAACTTTTTCGGTAATAATAGACACCCTAACGCAAGAGAGCTCGTTGAAGAACTTTTGGAATCTTATTCTGAGTCTTAAGCTACATTTTCTTCGTTATCATTATGATTTCTTTCATCAAGTTCCCCTTGGAACTATTTCTTATGAGCAAGGTGAGAAAATGCACCAAACTCTGAAATTTATTGAAGAAAGATATTCACAAGATAACATGGATCATTGTCTGAGTGACTACTGCTGGCTCATAAAATACCCAGAATAAGAGTCTAAATTTTTACTCAATATTTTTATATTTACAAGAGAGAGTATCATTTTTCTGAAATTAATTCTAAAACTCAATATATTCTACAAAAATCTAAATAAAAATTTCCACCAATAAAAGTATTCTGTCTAATTCATGCTTTCATTCATCAATATGATTAAACCAAAAAATATTCGGAAAATACTCGTGTATTCCGCTAAACATCTTGGGACGAAGACCGGTTCCCTGATTTGGGAGATGTGACATTTTTTTAAATCATGAGTTTTTTTAGTTCTTCTTACTGACTAAAAAAGATGGGCCTTAAAGGATTACGAAAGCATACCAGCATCAGAAAGGTTTATAGTTATGCAATATTCAAATTTAATTTCGCATTTCGTTAATATACAATGTAAATATATGTGATTAATTCATAAGATCTAATTTAGCAATTCAATTTGTATAGTAGAATGTACCAGCAACAACAAGCTCAATTTCAGATGATGAGTCAAACAGGTCAAAACCAAGAATATTTTGTTCAGATTGATCCAACCACCAATCAACTTTACTATTATTTCGATATCCAACCTCTGTATGATGAATTCCAAAGTCACAACAATGATCCGAAAACATTCTCTGTTAAATCGGGTAAGAATGAATTGAAAATTTTCACCAAAAAATATTACGCAATATATGCTGAGCCGAAAGATTTCTTGTTAGATTATGATGATACCCTGGCTATTATTTTGAACGGACGATTAAGAATGAGGATAGCATTAAAAGTGAAAAAAACCCAATAAATTCGATATAAGCATAATTTGAGCTCCTAGCCTTCTTTTTGACAAACCATTTTGTAGGGTGTGTACGAATAATAGTAGAATTTCAATTAGTAATAATATACCTTAGATGTATCTCACTTTTTGCATACAACATATATATTTATTTAAACATTTTACTTCTGAAATTTCTATAGTCAAAGTTCTCGATTCTATTGAACTATTATTTGTTATAAATTTGATTCTGATCTGCTAAATTACAGTTGAAAACGAAAGATTTTGAATATGCGCCAGTTAATTTCAATGAATTTTAACTCTTTCGATACCTTGGCTAAACGAAGAAAGTTTCAAGAATTCCTCAAAATGTGATGATAAGAAACATTTACTAGGACGAGTAATGACAAAATCACCATTTTTAAACAAACAGTATAAGAATCCATATCAGGTTAACTAATTAGTTAACCTATTATAATCTATTGCTTGGACAATTTGGCCAACTATTACTATTCTTTGGATTTAGCTTCGAAACGGTAACTAAAAACTATTCAGCTAAAACAAAATACAGTACTCAATAGGGATAATTTTTAAGACATCTTTTTGAAAATTCACATATGCTTTAGTATTTAAGGAATTTAGGTGTGAAATTTCTCTTAGATTAAACCTTTTCCTAGGGGTGATGTCAATACAACAAAGTTCTAAAAAATTGCATTTTTTCACGAAAATAAATCCCATTTCTTTTAAGTAGTGTTTACATTTTCTACAACAATCCATGGTATTTTCGATTGATTCAAGAAAATAACTGATCTATATAGTTGGCTTGAAGAAATAATTAGCTTCCATTGAACAAAAATTTATTCCAAGATTGATTATTTATAGCTTTCAAAAATTCGAAAATAATTGGTTTATTGACTTTCAATACATTGAGATAGGAAAATCATCCAACCTATTTACAACACCCCTAAGACTTTCTCAGAACCTACTAGTGTTTTACAACATTAGAACCGCCTTTAAATGTTCTATCGAATGAGTGCTAGGAAAAAATTTACTAATTTTCCAAAAATATCCCTAGTACTCAATAACAAACTGCAAAAAATAGTCAATATTATCTTCGATGTATAAAGACCTAAGGATTTAAAAGTCATATTTTTAGTCAAACGATAAAATTTCAAGCTTAAATACAAAATTAGCTAAAATATATAGTATTTTTGCATGCCTTACTTTATAACTCAATATTTCAAATAAAAATTCAAAAAAATATCCTTTATTTTAAAATTAGAATTTGAACGCAAAAGACAACTAGAATCAATTTTCTCAGTGAGTATATTATTAGAATATTTTCATAAACTATCCTAATGAGCTATTTCGCTTATCAACAAACAGGATATGGTGGCCAACCGAATGGATATCAAGCTCAGAATGTTTACCAAGCACAAAATGGATATCCTACTCAGAATGGCTATCAGACTCAGAACTCTAACCAATACTTACCGCCAATGAATCAAATTGACGAGAATAGTTATTTACTGATTGACATTCATTTTTTAAATGAATTTTATCAAAATATAGTTATGAATAAAGACCTTCTATCAGTAACACCTGAAAAGTTTTTTGGGAATAACATAGTTATTGAGTACAAAGAAAAGGCCAGAAAGTTTGGTTTCATCTGCGAGGCCAAGGATGTTGATTTAACAAAGGGATATCAGCTAACATATCCAGATGGAAAATTACACTTACAGTTACAGAAGAAACCACATAAAAACACGTCTACTCAAAAAGACACGAACTCAACCAATGTGAGTCAGCAACAAAATGCTGGAATGCCGCAGCAATCTCAGCAGTATCCTGGAATGCCGCAGCAATCTCAGCAGTATCCTGGAATGCCGCAGCAATCTCAGCAGTATCCTGGAATACCGCAGCAATCTCAGCAGTATCCTGGAATGCCACAGCAACAACAGCAGTATCCTGGAATGCCGCAGCAATCTCAGCAGTATCCTGGAATACCGCAGCAATCTCAGCAGTATCCTGGAATGCCACAGCAACAACAGCAGTATCCTGGAATGCCACAGCAACAACAGCATTATTCTCGAATGCCACAGCAACAGTATCTTGGAACGCAACAAGCCAATATTTATCAGCAACCTCAGCAGAATTACGGGGGTTATGGACAAAATTATCGAAGATGAAAGAATTTGTAATTTTTATTTAAAAAAATAAAATATAATGTTTATTCAATAAATTATTTTGGTGATTTTGTTGAAATAACCTTGTTTCTACTGATAACAGACCAATTTCCACATACATTATGGGAAAATCAATTGTGATCAAAAATAGGGCTTGATCATGCAAAAAATTAGGAGTGAAGTTTGATGAAAAATATCAAGCATGTAATTTTCGAGTAATTTGAAATTAACCCTTAAAGTCCCACAGTGATATTTCTAACACACGTCATATTAGCTACTCATTATTATTCATTCAAGCCTCAGGAAATACTTCGTTCACCACCCATTAGATAGGAAATTTATTAATCTCCTGGAATACGCAAAGATCTTAGCTCTATGATTCGTCAAACTACTATACTATACTAATTCAAAGAGAGTTGATTTTTTTTCAAAATATTAATTTTTGTTTATAACGTTTTTTTGAAACCTACTTCCCAGGGTCATAGATAAAAATTGAGAAAAATGAAAAAAAATTCTCTGGGACTTTAAGGGTTAAATACAAAAAAAATACAATGAACATTATAGACTTTCATGACCTATAGAATCTTAAGAAGCCCTTAATAAGGACTCAATCTTCTGTTCAAGCCATCCGTCTTTCGACTGATTTTAGGAAATATTTGACAATTCGACAAGATATACTCAATAGAAAAAAATAACATATCTTTCAGGGAATCAACCAATTATTCGTGACGATGAAGTTAGATGAACTTACATTGATTATAATTATAAAGTATTTTGAGTGTTTACTTCGAAGTAGACGTATGTAAATAAAAAATATTGTTATCAGAAAGATTAAGAGGTACAATTCAATGAATGTTTTCAAATTGAACCCATATGCCAAGATGTTGAGTTAGCAGTTTCATTATAAAAAGCGTGTCAAATTCACCTATCGAAAAAGCTTTCAGAGAAAAATAATCAATGAAAATTATATTTGAAATAATTAAAAATCATAAGGTGAAGCAATTCGATTCTCAATGACAGATTGTCTGAGTTAATTCTGCAAGCGGTTGAAATTCTTGATTTTTAACAAGGTTAAAATTAGTTACAAAAAAATAAAAATGTTTGTAACAAGTGTTAACATGAGCTTCCGCTCCTATATCAGTTATTTTGTCGAAATGATGAATATAAACATGTACGAATACACGATAAAGGCGAGTCATAATCTTTTTAACTGAAGGGATGAATGACTTGGGAAAAGGCTGATCTTGCATAATCGGAAAGAGAAGCGGATCATTTATTTGGGCCTCAATCCAATCCATTAGAAGGGATATATATGTGGGGGCAGGAAGGCGTTCTGGGGTCTTGTAGTTTTTATCATCTTGCCAGAAATATTCAAACTTTCTACCTCCAGACATTTTTGGACAAGATTGGACAGTACAAAAATCACTAATTGTTCCATAAATTAAATTGAGCCTGTTATAGAAATCAACAACATGTACAGCAATCCAGTCGTTTAGTAATTCGTCTTCAGGAAGTTTGACGACTAATCGCATGTCGATTCCCGACTTCAAACTGGCAGCCGCTTGTTTATGAAGATTATATCTGATTGTATCTACTTGGAACTCTTTAACTGGTTTGAAGGTCTGAAAAACAATAAAATATTATTCAATTACTTTTTCTTTAGAGAAGATTTGCTTCCAAGCATTCATTTTTGTAGTTTAATTTGCTTTTCACGAAATTTTTTTTATCCAGCAAATAATCATTTCATATATTATCAATGATTTAAAGTTTATTTTTTATCTCTGATCTTTTTAAATAAATAGTTTTGTTTTTACTGGTTACATTTCTAACTCGTCAGAAAAATGGGAAACAATTTATCCGGTTTTCCCAAGCTCCATGAAGGCTCAATAAAAGATTTGACAGTGGACATTCAAAATTCGTTCTCAATAAAAGAAGAATTAGTTGGATCTCGGCTACTGAGAGTCGCAAAAGTCATGTAATTCGTTTTTCTTTTATCTATTCACTAGTGATAAGAGATCTATACTTCATATTCTCAAAATTTTTGTAAATACAAACACAAATGTAGATCTTGATCAGTCTTTGAAACAGCTTGATCCATATTTTGGATCAATCAAGAATGGTTTTAATCTGCTTCCTTATACAATGTTAGAAATCCTTCTTAATTTTTACATTTTAGCGTTCTAAATGCTCCAAATACGATCGGTTTTCTCCGTGATTATGTTTACCAATCTTTATTAGAGAGGTTGAGCACACGTCCATTCTTAATTCATGAAGAAAAACTATGGATTTGTTTCCAAATTCTAAAATCCCTTGAACAGTTGCATGCGGTAGACTTATGCCATGGAGATTTAAAAATGGAAAATTTTCTCATTACTGGTTGGGGTTGGGTTTTCCTTACTGATCCAGCTCCATACAAAACTGTTCATTTACCTTCAGACAATCCAAGTGAATTCACATATCTTTTCGATAACTCGAGACGCAGAGCTTGCTATCTTGCGCCTGAAAGATTCTATGATTCTGATAATATGAAAACATCCTTGGATGAAACTGGAGTTGACATTGCTAATGAAATGGAAAATGTTGATGAAAATTTATCTCGTCCAGTTTCCACTACACCAGCTTCTAATTATCTTGTCCCTGAAATGGATTTATTCTCAGCTGGTTGTATTATCTTGGAATTGTTCTCAGATGGAATTGTTCCTTTTACCTTGAGCGACCTCCTCATATACCGCTCAGGTAGTGATTCTAGGATTGAGAAGCTTTTATCCATAAACTTTGACAGAGATGATGCAATTTTAAAGGATCTCATTATCCAATTATTGAGTCGAGATGCCAGTCAGCGAAAATCAGCACATGAGCATTTGGCAAAGCAAAAATCCAAACTATTCCCGGATATCTTTTACGGTCCATTTTATGCATTTATGCAAAGTTTTCTAATCGATAATCGATTACATAATTTCAACCATCGCTTAGCCTACATCTTTGAGTATGTAAAAATCCTCAAACTATTTTCTACTTTATTAGGAAGCTTTCAGAAATTTTACTCTCCCTGAAAGACAATGAGAAAGATTTGAAATTCGCCTCGATTCTTTTGGTAAATCTTGTGACAGATTGCTTGAAACCATTCTCAACAGAGGGCAAAACTCTTACTTCGCCCATGTCAAACGGTTCACTCTTTTGCAATCAGAATGAACGAAATCAAATGAAAAATCTTGAGGAGGCCTCCAAAATTAAATCGATAATCTCATTGGGACTTTTGAGTAAGTTACTCTTTATTTGAACACTAAACATGTGAAATATTTAACGGTTTCAACTCACACTTTAGATTCTAAGATTCAAGTTATTCAGTCTAGTTATTTTTCGTCTATTATATTTTGAAAATTGCAAAACAGTAAAAAAAACCCTCAAGAATACTTTAGCAAGTTCATAAACTGCCGAGGTATAATTTTTACTTGAATCTGATTGGTTAAAAAAATCAAACAAATCAAATTACATGAGAGCTAATCAATAACACTATCCAAGTTTATTGGTTACCATATTTTTACATTTTACAGGTGAAAATTTGACATGCGTGTACCAGATAGATCGGATTCTTCCATACCTTTTGGATTTTGTCTCAAATCAAACCCGGCATTCCAGTGAAGTTCGTGTTTATGCTCTTGATACTGCTGGGGAGATATTATTAAATTGTCATCGAATACTCTCCGATGATGAAAGTAATCCGGAACGTGAAGTCCTGCTGAAACAGTTGTCAGATTTCAACTTGCTCGCTGAATATCTCATGAGGATAATCAATAGAATTAAGCCTGATGATGATATTCTCATTAGGTTGTCAATTGTTCGTAATCTTCCTGTCATTATTGATTTGTCTTTTTTGTGAGTTTGCTCATTTTCAATAGAGATTTTGTATATCAAAAAAAACTCAAAAACATATGGTTTTATAGGAAAAAATGCTTTGTTTTCGATTATCTTTAGAATGAGACTAAAAGCTTATTATAGCTAAGTGAATAAAGTTTCGAAGTTGTGATTGTGATAAGCATTCACTAAGATAAAAATTAATTTTCATTTGATATGTTTACAAGAAAACAAAACTGGTTTGGCTAAAATGTACCATGATAGCAAACTTTAATAGTTTGAATCCTAAAGAAAAGATCCCTTGTATCAAAAGGGTTAAAAATCAAATCATTGAACATTGAAGTCTACCAAATATATTTTCCCTATGGTATAGCTAAGCTCATAACAATGATGACTATTTTGTAGTCTCTTTCTCATTAAAATCCCAAGCTACATTTCCAGAATTTTTCTTGTTTTTACACTAATTTCTTTAAAAGAATTTAATCAGAAAATCTACCTTTTTCATTTACCTCATTAAGGATATACATGAATCTTGGAACATGCAAGGAAAATTCAGTTGGCAATGAAACCCAGACCTACTCCCAAATGCAAGCAAACCGCTATTCCTTGCTGAAGAATCAAATTAGGGAAAGAGTTGTTTTATTATTTGAAGACTCTTCAGTAACTGTTAGACAGGCTCTAGTTGAAAGTACCATTGCGCCAAGCCAGTCATTTCGTAAAAAATCTGAAGATCGTTATAATTCAAGTAAACTGGTGAAAATCGCAGCATTCCTTGGACGTCATTGGACTTCGAATGTGCTCTTGAGTCATCTTATAGCCTTTTTCAATGAAAAAGTATGTTTAATTTGTTTAAAGTAATCAATAATTGTATACTTACTTGAAAGTAGATTAAGTATTATAAAATATTTATTATTACGTATAAAATAAGATATTATAGATGAGACTTTCAGAGATGGAAGCTAATTAAAATCTATCGTTTCCCAAGCTTGAAATGGAACAATCCAGAACAAAGTTTTATAGGAGACTATTTAAATGCCCGAAAAAATGAAAACTAATTCAGATTTGAGAACATAAACTTTAAATTTTTTATGTATTTCATCAATTTCTGGCATTCTCTGGATGATGAGAAGGATGCGTCAATCAGTCAAGCTCATCCATCATTCCACGAAAATGACAGATGAGATTTTTATTTCAAACTTAGATCAACCTTCAAATTGATCGAATAAATTCCTCTCTCAAATCATTACACACATAAGAAACATATATCAGAGGATTTATCAGGATTGAAGAATATTTTGAATTGAAAATTACCCTATTTTATAGCCAAACTGCCTATTAGAACAGCATGAAAAATGTACGACCTCCTATCTCGCATTCTGATTGAGATTAAATTAAACATTTATATGGGAGAAATTGTTCAAATAATTTTATGATCTAATGAAAAATATTTCATTCAGTTATCATGAAAATGACCAGGAAAGAATTAGGTTCTTGGATCAAAATTTAGCTTCTCGAATAGGGTTCTCAATCATTCTCAATGCAAAAAGATAGATAAATTTACGGCTTTAGAGACAAACATCTACTTTCTCTAATTTTTAAGCAAAATATTCAACCTAGTATACAAGAACAGCTAATTGATAAATTAGTTAGACAAGCTGATATAAAGCTTGGAAAAAAGATTAATCTTTCCATTATTTTGTAACTCAAATTAATACATCTAAATTTAGATTTTGAACAACAAGCATACATAAAAGTGATGAGATTTATCGAATTTTATTCAAACTTTAAAGTCTGAAGATAGATTAATTGGGATATTGCCAACCTTTTTCGGTATTGAGATAGTCAGTGGATGAGACATTATTGGTCCAGATCTAATGTTGACTCTGTCTCAATATTTTTTTCTTGGTTCTGAATCGACTAGTTCATCTTTTTAATCTTTGGTTTTATCTGATCTCAGTTTTGTTTGAATGTAGAATGCCAGTGAATTGCGTGTAGCATTTTACCAACAAATCCCATGTCTGATCCGTTACTCTGGTATTCAAAGTATATCTCTCATACGTCCTATGCTAGATCAAGGACTCCAGGATTCGAATATTTTCGTCATTGAACAGTCAATCAAGTCAATTACAGAACTTTTAGTCAATGATTTATTCTCTGGCAATATTGCAATAGATTACTTCCAGAGAATTGTCGCCTTTGCCATACACCCTGTACAAAGGATACGAATGTCCGCTATAAATTATGTTGTCGTCTTTTCCACTCTGGTTACTAGAAAATTTCAAGGAAGTCTTAATTTGGAACATCCAGTAAGTCAATGTACTCTCTCTTTCAGATGTGGGTAGAGATATCTCCATCCATTTTCCTCCATGTTTCCGGACGAATCTAGGTACAGATTTAAATTTTTTTGTTGTTAAAACATTCCTCTAGAAGGAGGGGGTGGGTTATGATTAGATGCTTTACTACACGGAAAAATTTAAGTAAATGAAAAATCACCCCAAGAAATTTCTCTTTGGATTCTCTCTGAGTATTTCCATTTAATAAATCAATTCTCCAGGTAGAGAAGAAAAACTATAATGATGATGAGGGGATAATTTAAGATTCTTGTCTTATCCTTTGAGAGACTTCAAGGAAATTTTCATGTTTGATCTGGTATTTTGATGATCTTGATAGGCGTAATAACATGGAGACTAATTTCTTTTGAACCATTCATCAATTATTTCATTGACTTAATTGAAGATTTAGCATTCTTTTTGATAGATTTTATTAAAAAATTTTATTCGATATCACTTGAAATTTTCAAAATTCATTTTGAATACTATGAATATTTATATTGCGAAATACAGTTTGAAATACAATTTGATTTCCTAACTAAAATTTTTCCAAGCAAAATAACATGAAATATTTCTTTCGATTTCTTACTCAAATCGAAATTCGTTCATATTCGTGAAAAACAGATTTTAGAATCTATTTTGGGTTCAAAAATACCCAAAATTATTACCTACTCAGAAGATAATCTAATTTGCATCCAAAGTGCACTACTCTAAAAACAGAATACCAAGTTACAAAAAATAAGCAAGAAAATAGTTGTAGTCTAATAAAATTAGGCTCACTCAACGATATATTTTATGATCGGATAAGCTATCAAGCTGGAGTTTTTTCCAAAAGAAAAAATTAAATTGAATTAAATATACAGAGAAGTACTAAATTTCTGTTTCTTGATTGAAGAATACAGTTGTTTTGAATTATCGTTGATTTTAATCTAATTAGTTACATCTCAACATGTATTTCCAAGTATAATTTGAAAGTTTCTTTTAGTTTATATTTTCATTTTCAAAATTACCTATAGTTTTCAGTTAATAATATTAACTTAATATACAGGCTCTAGAATTGAGAATATCCATTTTAAAATCGCAAAATTGGTTTCTGCCTGTTGCAAGGCTTGAAAATCAAAGAATCATTATTTTGCACACGTTTTCGACAAGAAAAGGATAACCAATTGTAATGGATATTTATTTAGCTAGTCTTGAACAGGACTGTAATTGATTTTAAGGGTAGAAGAACGAAGAATTTTTCTGCTTATTATCTCAAAATTGGTCATTCCTTTTTATAGATATGCATTTCTTTTTAGGATCAAACAAACCCTTTGGAAATATTCACACCTGGCAGTATTTACGCTCGCCTATCTAACGATAAAGCCAAATCGATATTCAAGTATGTCTTGTTTTTTTATCATGCACAGAATTTAACTACTTAGAATTTCTTTTTTTCCATTTAATTTTTTGCCTAGTCCATACTCTCTGTATGCTGGTAATCAATCGTGCGTGAATTGGCTCATTTCTCTACATGTTGTTCAAGTTTTACAAAATTTTTATTCCTTTAAAGAAATATATATCACGTAACATTAAATTAATAAAGTAATAATTTTAGAAGAAAATTTGGAGATAATTCTTGAAGAGAACTCAGAGAAAACATCCATATCACAGTTAATTACACACATGATGGCTCACCAAAATTATATTTATACCTCTCTGCTCCACTTCAATAATATTAAACTTTCTAAAATACAACGAATGCTATACTCAAAAAATTTGAAACTAAAATTGTAAAAATCCAATCAAGTATTTAAAATACTGAGATTAAAAAAATGAGAAAGAAAATATTGATGTTAAATACAGCTCAGCTTTAAAATTGGTCAGAAAAATACTCAAATTTTAATGCTTGTTGGCTTTCATGCATATTATTAGTGAACCTTAACCCTTCATGTCCCAAATTATTATTTTTTCATCACACAAATGAGAAAATTTGCAACCTAACCCAAAATAACTACACTGATTCCGAATCTTAATTCTTTTTTGTAAGCCGACTTATCATTCCGAAGATAATAGAGGTTAAAATTGGCATTTTTCGGCTCTAAAACCAGTTATCTTCTAAACTATAAGAGTTATCGAGCAGGCGATTGCATAATTGAAATCTACGGCTATTGTTTCTAAAGGTTATTTATTTTTTTAACATGAAGGGTTAAGTGTAACAGAGCAGTACAAATATAATTTTGGTATGAAATAAATTTATCCAGTGAACCATCGTGAACCTAGGCAACATGATATGAACTCCTGAAAAACACCATCTTGTTAGAACTAGATGAAAGAATGAGATTTTTGTAATAATCATAAATTCCTTATATCAATCATATCATAATCTAGAAGAAATTATTCAATGCAATAATCAATCTGAAAAGCAGTTATTTCCCTCGCAATTATCAAGTTTGTCACTCACGGATTAAAAATTGAATAAATTGGATAATATCATGGGTTCCTCTTTGCATGTCACACACACCATGGGGTGAATTTAGTTGTCAGATAAAAGCATTTGTTAATCAAAATAAAATTTTGGAAAGAAATTGAAAAAGCTTTCAAATTTTTAGATTTGTTTTCAAAGCTTTAAACGAGTTGTGGATGATTTTCCAATTTTAAATTTGCTAAATCTCTTATTGATAGGTCTTATTGCTTTCTAGTTACCATTATTAAAAATTTTCTTTCTATTTTAGGAAACCAATTAAGCGTCAGATTACAAATGAGAAATATCTTATGAAATATCTACGCAAACCCTTGAGTGAATCCCTTATCAACAACTTTATCAAGCATTTCATTCAGTCGGCTAAAAAGATTACCAATGAAAATAATAACACAAACATTACAGAATTATTTGATAATCTCTTGGAATATCTAAAAGATAAATATTTTCCACATTTACTGGATAGCCAGCCGATTGATTTGTCAA
This sequence comes from Gyrodactylus bullatarudis, assembly GCA_012064415.1. Taxonomy (NCBI): domain Eukaryota; kingdom Metazoa; phylum Platyhelminthes; class Monogenea; order Gyrodactylidea; family Gyrodactylidae; genus Gyrodactylus; species Gyrodactylus bullatarudis. The sequence continues at coordinate 184,873 of SSNU01000162.1, read as the reverse complement.
GAATAAATTTATCAGTAAGTTTACATCTCTCTATACTGTCATTGCTTTCATCTTTTTCATTTGAATTTCGGCATAAATCATAAAAAGATACTAAGTTTTCTTCAATAAATATTCTTATAAAAAATAACAACTATCAGAATAAATTTTCTAAAGGAATAGTATTCCAGAGTCCCAAGTCTTGATTTAAATCTATTTAGCCTTTTATTTATCAAAAGTTTTTGAATAATAATTATTATGAATAATAATTCATTCAGGATCTAGCCTTTTACAATTAATTCGAAAATGTCTACTTCTTGATTTATTGATCCTTGATAAATATTTATGAATAATAATTTAATTGATAGATTTCCATAACAGATTCTTAATATAAGCAATCGTCTAATTGAAGGCAAATCATGAATTATTTTTTCCTAGATCTCATGGGAAAATAAATCGATTAGAAGTGTATCATTTCTTTTCATTTGCGGCAAAAATTTGCAATTTTTATACCAAATATTTCTGCTATGAAAATATAAATCAAAACTTCAAAAGATTTAGAACCTTCTTCATCATGGTTTTAATTTCATCGTCAAAATCAGATTCGAACTTATCAAAATATCCTTTCAATTTTAGAATAACTAATTTACCCCTTTTACTTAATTATTTCATGTTAACATTTCCGCTCCAGAATTTTGTCATCTGAAATCTAGCCAGGTGTAAAAATATGTTTGTAATCTGATCTGAAATGAACCAGCATTTTATTTTCTGTAAAACTCTACATTCTGTATGAGAAATATTATGCCTTTATGGTTTATTTAACCATGAAACCTTTGATTCAAGTTTGAAGTTGATTTGTTCAGTCGTCTGAAAGGACAATTTTTCATATTCGAAAAAGTTTGATCATCTGATAAAAGGGTCAGAAATCTATCTCAGATTTATCTATAATTATAATTATCCACAAGTCCATTGTATGAATAGTTTTCCTCTTTTTTCTAAATTACTTTATAATTGTTGTAAAAGAAAATGACGTTAAAATAAATTATTATTTTTGCATATTTTATGGCCTAATATTTCCAGTTTATATGGAATATGTACTTTAGAGATTGTAATATCTTACATCGTAACGAATAATATTTCTTCCTCACAGCTCTTTTTATGTCCTAATAATTGCACTCTTACCAGTCAGATTGCAAGCCATTATTGTAGTAAATTGAACTTGAAAATTACGAATTTCTTTCTATTTTATACATTTTTTAAAGGGTTAATTCCAAAAATCACCCCAGAGGAAATTTTTTCTAATTTTCACCCCAAATACTTTTTTTTAAATAATAAGAAATGACTTAATTTATTAATTTATCTACCTTTTTTCAGCGCTTGATATTTTACGGCTTTGCACGGTCTTATTTTTTATTTTCTCTGTAACTTTCAAGTTCCGACTCTATTAGATTTTCGACGTCACGGAGCATGATAAGTTGCTTTCAAGCAGATTATTTTGTTTTCATATTGGGCATACTTTTTAAAAACAACTTCTGACTCTTTGCCCACGGCATACAGATGTTAATAGGGATATTCATTATTTTTTGCAAACTACAAGGAAATTGGAGTTTGGGGAAGTTAACAACTCTTTTTATTTCACTATTTCAATCTTGAGAAACTAGAAATAAATCTTCTTTAAAGATAGCAAAAATTTGTAAGAGCTTAGATTCGCGTAAGGTTTTTTCCATAAAAGGTTCTACATAAGGAGTAAGTACACTTTCAATCTTTCTGAAACTCATGTAGGTTGCATAAAGAATTTTAATCATTCAAGTTACACCATTCAATATAATTGATTCGAGGTAAAAAGTTGAAATTTTCATTGGGGCGATTTTTGGAATTAACCCTTTTTTAAATTTACATTCTTGGATAGGCAAGCAAAGAGTTCTCCAAGACTAGAATAAACTTTTATTCTTAATCCATTGAACATACCTAGAACATCACGTTTATTAATTGCTGAGAAGATTGAAAAAGGATTTAACTGTTAATCTAAGCTCACACAAACATTGATTGTTTATTCATGGGCTATCGTAACTTGATAGTTTGTGTGTTCCTTTTGTAATTATTATCTCTAATTATCTACTCATTAGTATGAATGTGAATGTTATAAATTACATGAAAAAGATGAGATAACAATTTCCTTAATAATGAATCATTGATGATATGGTCATTTTCAAATTTCAATTTGACGCCAAATTCCTATTTTTTAAAACTTTGATATGAAAATTTTTTATTGATTCGAAAGTGGATCGAAATTAGACAAGGAAACAATTACGCTAAATCTGTTTCCCAAGATTATCGTTTGGGAGTTGAATTTCGATACCTTTTTACTACTTGAATTTTTCAAAATCAATGAAATTTCTATAATTCAAAATCCCTAGAAAATGGTGGATCTGCCAAGAATTTAATGACGATATTCGGCTCATAGTTCAAAAATAAAATTTTGTAAAAATCTGTCATTGTGACTTATATGGAGAATTCCATATACTCATTTGAAGTGTAGTCTAACAGAATCCAGACACCTCTAATTTTCCCATTAATTTTTCATTTCATCTTTGAAAAATATGACACATGAAGGAATAGCTTATTAAATTTCATTTATCAAATTCTCTTAGATTAAAGAGATTGACTGCGATTTCTCAAGTATTATTCCCATTATAAGCAAGAAAAAAGACCTTCTAAAATATTACAAAAATAAATTTCACCTGGATTCTAAGGCATCAATTTCATTCATTTTAATGCCTCGGCAGAATCTAGATCTTAATCTTTACTAAAAATAGTTGCATTGAGATACTTTTGATAGAAACAGATCATATCAGTTCTTTCAATTTTATTTTTATGGCCCTGGACCCTGAAAATGTCCTTATACAAAAATGCGGAACAAAGATCTCTATCATTCCTTAGCAAAATAATCAAAACTTTTTCTTTTGCTAGCCAATAAGAGAAATAATTGGAAATCTCAAGGAAATTGGCGTTAATGATTTACGCCTCTCACAATTGACCATCCTTGGAGAGTATTTGAAAACGTTACTCGGCAATCAGTTACGTTGTGGTTATCAACAAACAACAAATGATCGACTCAAGATAACACTGGACAGAGATTCAATAACTCTGCTAACAAGAAAGTTGAAAAAGATCTCCATAAACAATATAGAAATCAATAACCAGAAAGATTTTAATGGAAAATTTCCCATATCACAGCATCCTCTGCAGACACCTCTTTTTCTTAGCTCAGCAAAAAGTGTTGATCAATCCACAAGATTCTTTGCGGAATTGTGAGTTGTTCAAATATTTATTTTCTTCGCAGAAAAGTAATAAAAATAGTTTGATATATCATAAACTGTTATCTGAAAAAAGTTTTGTTTAATAAATGTGGATGGGAAAAATTCTTATATCTTGCCCATTATAGATAAAAAACATAATTTCTCATCATTTGTATGCAAAAAGTGCCAAAATTGTTGTTTTTTTAAATAATAACCGAGCTTATCATTTCTTTGAAATTACCGCTCTACTTTTCAGTGCAATTATACTAGACACTAGGCTCGGGTGGATTTTTTTCTCCGAACAACTTACTGTTCTGATACAATTTAGTACTTAGATCATGTTTTGCATATTTTTAAAGCTGGAAAGTCATTCTCAATAATTAAAGTTAAGAAACTCATTAAATGGCCAAGATATTCCGGATATTAGTGATTGCGTAGTAAAAATTCATTGAAAATTGAGCGGAGATTTGAAAAATTCTGGATATTTAAAACTGAATGATATAATGGTGAAGCATTTTTGACACATGCCTCAATACAAAATAATGCTTAGAATTGATAGTTCTATCAGAAAAGCTATTACTAATATGAGGTTAAAAATTTCACCCCTATCCTACTACACACTATCAATAATCCAAAGTTTTTCATATCACTCCAAAACATCTTTGCTGATCTCTAAATTTTCAGTTTAAACTTGAATCAAAATCATTTTCTACTATTATTTCCTGTTATTTACCAATATTTATGAATAATTTTCGAATTTTTTTCAGTATTAAGATTAAAGTACAGTGGGCTTGCATAAAATAACGAGATCAATGAATTTTAATCTACTTATAGACTCAACATGGTCTCAAATTTCCACGAATTCATAAGGTAACATAGTTAGCTTTTTTTGTATAAAAACTAAGAAACTTTCTTTGGGAAACTCACTTATTAATTAAGGAATTGAATTGAAATTTATTAATCTCCCGGAACATGCAAGAAATAAAACTTTTTTTCAGTCATGTGCCTCGCTTGTTCACAGACGAATAGTTTTTCACAAGATAAATATATTTTTCAAAAAAATTTATAAAAGCCAATCTTCTAGGTTTCTTAAAAAGGTCTAGAAAATTGCAAACTCTTGAAAAATATGATTATAAAATAATTTTTGGTAATCCAGCTATGTTTAATGATCTATTCCAAATAAAAAATGTATCAAATTTTCATCTTTTCTTATATTATTTCAACTATATATATGCATTGTAAAGGAATTTTATATATGTCTATTCCGACTTGCTTAGAAGAACTATGGTTAAATTTTCTCGAATGAAATTGAGAACTAAACTAACCTCAAATGTTTGGCTTCAAAAACTGGTACATATCAAATTAAAGAATACAAGCATCTTGCAGAAACCTAATTTTATCATGAAGAATTCGAAGAAAGTGTGTCACCAACTATGCCTGGCAATGTAGGGTGATTGACAATAATTTTCGTTCTGATATGTGCCTGTTCTAGTTTTTTATTATAAGAATAAATAAAAGATATTGAAAAAAAACTTTTTTATTAGTGAGGATCAAATGAATCAACTCAAGTATGATTTATCCTTGAAGTTGAGTCAAGATCAATTATGCTTAAGGATGGAACCAAGAATTAAATTAGATGTCCTCTCTCCACACCCCCTCCTCTTCTATGGTAGATTATTCTCAATAAAGTATGATCAAACGGATCCAAAATCTCCCAATGAATTTGTCATGCGGACCTCGATTAGTACCAAAACAGATACTTTTACAATATCAACTAATAGCAGGAGTAATGGAAGAAAGCTAAAACAATATAAGCCCATTAAAGGTGCCATATCAGGTCATGTTCATGAACACGATATTGGTCAAGTGAAGTAAGTTGGGCAGAATAATTCCATCTTTTCAGTAATTTAAACTTACTCTTTGTAGACTGGCTGTTAATCCCAAACGAGATTTTTTCGTTTCAACAAGCAGTGGAGATGGCATGATTAAATTCTGGTTCTACCATCAGACTTCAAGCTTTGGCAAAAACGTTTCTATGCAAGTTTAACATCTTTTTAAGCCTTTTTATAAATTAACTTCATAAAATGCCATTTTACTTTCTCAAATAGTCAAAATAAATAAATAAATAATTTGACTAGATGACGGTTACTCAAAAGTAGAAAAATAGATTTCTATTTGTTATTTTTCTCTTAATACTTTTATGCATGAATGTACATCAAAGCTAAGAGTTTCTGATCAAGAGCGATTGTCTCTAGTTACTAAGGAACTTTCTGAGAAAAAAAGTTTTATTGTCTAAGGTTACCCCTTCTCCTAATCCATTATTCATATTTCTGTTTTATTCAGAAATAATCCGAATAATATAAATACTGGCCAACAACATAATAACAGAGGTATTCATTATCTACCCTTTTGCTCAAAGATGACAATAGATATGAATTCCGAGAGATATGAAAACACAAGGAATTCCAGTGAAAAATTATTTTGTCAAGTTAGTTCAAGTTATCTCAGACTATTTTCAGTTGTATTATTGTTACTCAACTATCCGTCTGTTACACCAATAATTTTTCTGCTATTGAAATACATTAAAAGACACTTAATCAAGTTGTTTTTAATTAATCTTTCAAGATACTATTTCTTTCCAAAAAAATCTAGCTTATTGATACAGTAATTTGAAATCACGATATTTTAATAATTTATTTAAAATTTTCCAAACTTGGATACAGAGTATATGAAAATAATTGAGTTCCCCCTCCCCTTATTTTCTTATAACAGGGCAAAAGAATTTTTTTTTCTCTGCTTACCCACAAGGATACTGGATTTTCAATGTAATAATTCATGAATAATAACTTTTAAAGATTGATAATAATTACTTTTGTCAAATTCTATGTCATATAAATCTGCAAACAGTTTATGACTTTTTTAAAAATTTTATCAAGATCAACTCTGATCAAAACTAAAGTGAAACTAGGAATTCTTTTCTATCTTTGTAGGGCAGCTCTTGGATCAATTTTGGCGACCAGTTGGCTTCACTTTTTAATCACTCTGAAATGAAATTAATCGATTCACAGTCTGGAAAAGTTATCTCTTCATTCAACTATGAAAAGACGGATCATGGAAAAATTTCCTGTTTTACTAGTGAGTACATGTATTTAGAACAATTGATTTAATTAATAGCAACAATGATTTCTTCTAATCAATACACTGTCCTTGTTGTGGCCAAAAACTCAATCAAACTTTTTTTCTCTATACCTAATAATTTTCACGAGTTACTAAAAATAAACTTGAAAATATACATTTAGTTCAAGACCAAGAAACTTACTCTTATTTCGTATATCAAGATGGGTCGAAATTCAAAATATCAACTTGCTTTACTTTAAGCAATCTTGAATAGATAGATTCAATTTATGAATTATTATTTCAGCCCCATTCACTACAAGTACAGAGGTACAAGGAAATTTTTATCTCGCCTCGCCCGGAGGCTCCGGTGGCATAAATCCCTTAAATAATGGATCCAATACCACTTCTGATTGGAATACAATAGCCATGGCTTCTTCCACAGATATACTCCTCTATGATACTCGTTGTAGACCAGAAAATTATCGGATTCTAAAACAATCCAATTCATATGGTCTTATAACTTGTTTAGCAATCCATTCAAATCAATCCTGGCTAGTTACCGGAACTCTGAATAACTATTTAATGTTTTCTGATCTCAGATATCATCGACCAATAAAAATTATTAAGCATTCATCTCAGAAGAATATTGGCATAAAATTTCTCAGGATATATGAGACGAAAAATGTTCAAGGAACCAATTCTTCCCTAGTAAGTATATAACTTACCAAGTAATAAAATGAGTTATAAATATCTCTGTTAGTTCCTTGTAATTGAATAAGAGCTGATATTCTCCTAGCCAAATTTATTTCTTCTCTAGATATCAGTCAGATCAATTCGGATCGATTCTTTAACCTCGATAAAAATTCAGGGCATATTTCAAAAATTTTTAACTTTAAAGTAGAAATATTGAATTAAAATATCCTTAAATTTTGCTGAATAATATCATTAAAGTCATTAGGTAACTCTTTATTTTATTTTAAAGCTTTTTATTTTAGAATGAGAGACTTGGTGTTCATAAGTTGAATTTGAAAATAATAAGTTATAACTAATTTTTCATTTCCAGGTTTTAGTAGGTCACACAAATAGTCTAGAGATTTCAATTTTTGACACCGAAATCTCAAACGGAACTAGTTGCAAGCCATTTGCATCAGCTGGCGTTGAATGCCAACGACTCTCAATGAGTAAACAATCAGTGAATTGTCTTCTTCCCATGCTTTCAAACCATGAAAAAGGTTCACAGGAGAAAGCCTCCTCAATAAATCTCCCAAATCTTCTATCTGGAGGTAGCGACTGTCATATTAGAAATTGGCAATTTTCCTCAATAGCCGAGGGCAATAAATACAATCCTAGCGGTATTCTTGCCTGGTCCGGATTTGATGAATCAAACCTTCCCAATATAACAAGCAATATTTACAGTTATGATAATCGAATCGTCCAAAATTTGGAATACCCTGAAGGCTCTGTTAACTATCGTTTAATCGATTCAAAACTAATTCATTCTAGTCAAACAGTATCTGGAGATTTATCAAAACTCAATCCCAACAAACTCTTGGATCCAAATCCCCAAAGAGGTTCACATTTATCTCAACCTAGCGCTAATCACCAGTTGACGCTAACGAATCCGTCCACTGGCCATTTGAATGCAATTTCAGATATGTCCATTATAACAACTCCAAATGATGAATTATTTCTTGTTTCTAGCTCATGTGATGGTGTCATTAAATTTTGGAAGTAATCATAATTATTAGAATGTATTTAATTGTTTTTAATATTCTTTTTTTGGAACATTATAATTGACTGACAGAGATTCATATATACATTTATTACGTACATTTAGATATATTTTCACGATGGAATAATAATAACTCCCTTTTTTTATATCCTTTTTTGTTGTGATTTCATTCGAGCATGAATATAAAATCCTTATTCATAAATTTTATAAAACAAACTACTATGGATGTTCGATCAAGATCAAAATCACCTTACTCATGCATAAAAGCAATCTTTCTTGGGAGGAATGGAAATATTCTTGAGGCTCTTGAACATAAACAAACATTGACGAGCTAGTGACTCTATTTAGATCCAGAATTCGAAGCAGTAATTCACGTAGTTTTTCAAACACGTCCGAAAATCCACTTAAATTCATAATTTAGAAATATGTAAGAAGATATATAAATACTAAGTGTGCATTTCTTGAAGCATCATCAGTGGTAATTCTTCAAGAATGCTATAATTGAAGAGATCATTCGGTAATGGTAAAGAAAGGCTGCACAAAAATTTTCCCTGCCCCAAAATTTTTCCAAGTTCAAAAAATTTATATCGATGTGTCAATCACACACTCCTTTTGTACCTTCCTTTGTCATGATGATGTAACCCCTTGGTTATTTATCCTACAAAATTGGAAAAGTTATCCTTTTCAAAGTTAAATAACTCTGATTTTGAATGAGATATTCGCAAAATTCAAAGAGCAATTATGCTTAAAATTTTCTCCTCTATAAAATGGTATAGGTATCAAAATTAGAACTCGACTAATAAGAAGAATAGAATTTCAGAAAATCAATTTGATTTGGTGATTTGAAATTGTAACTTTAGATTAAAACAAAAAACAAGTTTTGAAAAATTATTGAATATTCCCAAATATTGCGAGAAATCCAAAACCTATTGTTAAATTAAAAAGATTTTCTGAAATTCTATTCTTCTTATTAGTCGAGTTCTAATTTTGATACCTATACCATTTTATAGAGGAGAAAATTTTAAGCATAATTGCTCTTTGAATTTTGCGAATATCTCATTCAAAATCAGAGTTATTTAACTTTGAAAAGGATAACTTTTCCAATTTTGTAGGATAAATAACCAAGGGGTTACATCATCATGACAAAGGAAGGTACAAAAGGAGTGTGTGATTGACACATCGATATAAATTTTTTGAACTTGGAAAAATTTTGGGGCAGGGAAAATTTTTGTGCAGCCTTTCTTTACCATTACCGATCATTCAAGTTAATAATTATGAAAGAAATAGAAAAAGTCAAAGGAATTAAGAATAATATGTAAGTTGAAAAACACCAAAACTCTCTAATTAATAGCAACAGTCGAGAGAAAGGTAGTTGAAGATTATAGGAATAGCCAGAGGAGATAACTCTATTAGTTTACAAATTCCAATGTGATTGTGGAGCCTCATATATACTATATTGTATAGGTAGGAAATTATCTACACGAGCGGATGATCATCTGAAGAAGGATACTGCAGTTACTAGGCACTTTAGACAAGAAGATCATACAGCTTCAATTTCTAATTTTTCCGTTTTATACAAAAACCCTAATGACGACAGCATAGATGTATGGGTGAAAGAGAAATTTCTTATCAACCTATGTAAACCTAATCTATGTGTTCAAAAAAACTATTCCTATAATCTTCAACTACCTTGGCCAATGTGAGCTTTTTCACTTTTCTCTCTACTGTTGCTATTAATTGGAGAGTTTTGGTGTTTTTCAACTTACATATTATTCTTAATTCCTTTGACTTTTACTATTTCTTTCATAATTATTAACTTGAATGATCTCTTCACTTATATTATTTATGACTCAATTCAGCAACTAAACGTCTGGAAGAAGCTTAGGAAAATACTACTGTTATTAAATTTACTAGTACGAGTATTTATTTTAGAAAAATTTACATCTGAAGGCTTGCTTTATACTGTCTAAGTTAGACAGCTCTTCAATTAGTTTCGTTGCCATCTCAAGGTCACACATCCATACTTGGCCGACTATGGGAACGAGATAAGAAAGCTATCAGTTAATAGACTAAAAACATGTATTGTATTGCAAATAATAAACAAGATAAAATCTGAAAAAGCAGCGAAATAATTTTATCTCTATAATTATGATTAATATATCCGGTCATTTTCACTGAGCTACCTCATGAGAAACCATCAGAATCAGCAGAAAGGAATCGAATATCCTATTGCAATTAATATTGATGTTGCAAAATATTTGAGAAGTTTCCTACACTCCAAAATAAAAATTACTGAACTGCAATAATATTTTGTTTATCTTTTTTCTAAGAGCAAAAAATAATCTGAAATTATTTGATTATGATTGAATACCATTGTAAGTCCCTAAATAACTTTTCTTAACTAGATTATTTCCTGCTTTCTAGTGTCTCTTATCAAGATATAATGTTACATTGAAAATTTTGTTATGAGATTTTTTTTCTTTTCAAATTCTATATTTACAAAAATATGCTAAGATAGAAATAGACAAAAAATTCCATTCTCTGTTAATTAATTGGCAGGTATTGTTTTTGATCTGCGTCCAAAAAAATTATCTTTAACTAAAATAGTGATATGGTTTTCTAATTATAAATTTACAGCTTGTATACAGTATCTATCTTTCAATTTAAATTATTTCTCAAAAAAGTCACGTGTTCCTCTTGAGGATCAATGTGTTGTAGTTGCGTCTTTGGTTCAACCAGCTTGAATCAACCTCCATATCAACTAGTGGACATCGTCAGAAACTCTCTCAATAACTTTTTGTCCAATTTAGTAACCTTAGGGTTTTGCTTTCGTGGCATCTGACATTGCTGGAAGAAGACTGATTCTGTTGTCATTTTTCGTATGACTTCAAATTAATGATTTTCTTCGCTATGGATTTTAAAAAATGGTTGAGGAGTTATATTACCGCCATCGAGTTAAACAATAATTATTATAATCTATGTTTTAAATGATATTATTATGATTGCGTTGTTTATTGAAATAGAACCAGTTTAGTGTGAATTTGAATATACGAGCACGTGAATTTCTTGTCTCTCTGTTTCTTGAGTTATGAGTCGGAATGCCTCCTAAAGGTAGCAAATCGTGTCCCCCGCCTCAGGACACAACAAATGGCGACATGGTCAAGAACCTACACGCCCAATTGTTAGCCCAGCAAAAACAGCTGGAACAACATACCGAGCTTATAAGACAGTCACAGTCTACTTCGTTAAAAGTTAATGATAATCAACTACCTTCTAATAATCTACCTCCGACAGCCCTTGGCCCAAGGACGTCCTCAAGTCGATAAAGCCGTTTCAATATGGAGAAATGCATCTAAGTTTTGACGACTGGTACAAGAGGTACAAATCAGTGTTTATACATGAATTACTACTACATCCCGCGAGATCAAGGATTCTGTTTTCGTTCATGCCCGATGAAGTTCTCAACGTTATATATGCCGAGAATCCTAACCTCCCTGATTCCAATGATTTTGAAGAAGTCATCAAGTATCTATCAAAAATTTTCAAAGACAGGAAGTCAGTGTTTCGCTTTCGCTACGAGTTTAATCTACTAGTCCAAAGAGCGGACGAGACGCACCTGCAATTCGTCGACCGTATTCGTGTATTGTCAAACAAGATGAAAGTGTAGGAGTATTCACTAGACCAAATTCGCCTAACAAGATACATTGCAGGCATTGATGCTTCCACCCATCCGGAGTTACAGTCCACATTGACTGCCAGGTATACAAAAGACGATAAGTTCACTCTTGAAGATGCCGTTGCAGAAACTACCTCCTTCTTGGATGCGTATGCTGATCAATCAGTATTGGCCAAACGATCCAATCGTGTGTCTGCCATATCAAGATTAAACACATTACCACCTACCTCCAGTTTACCTTCACAAGACACATCAAACACCTTCTACTCCAATCGGAAAGTCGCGTTCCATCCACCTCCGTTCACTGATCCACCTGCAAACATTCGAAGAAATAACTATCGACCTGCCACCACCGCTTTTCCAAAGTCACCTCCTACTACTGAGAAACGTAAATTCCCCTCAGGACACCTTCCTGAACTCGAACAACCGTGTGATGGTTGTGGTGGTCAACATTTTCGACAACATTGTCCATTCTAAAACGCTTCTTGTCATTCATGTGGCGTGCTTGGTCATATTCAAAGAGTCTGTCGGAATAAAGAACGGCAGGTAAATACCATCCAAGCCGAGAAAATTCAACCTCCAGCACAACGTAAATTTCTAATGGTTACCATCTGGAATCAAACCATCAGGATGCAACTAGATCAAGGGTTTGATCTCTTCCTGATCCATCCATTTATCTGGGATAAGCTTGGGAAACCAGCCCTTACTCCTGCTCATGAAATTGCCAAAACCTCCAACGGTCAGCAAATGAATATTCATGGTTTCTTCAACGAGTACATCGAGGTGGCCGGAACAAGAGCCAGAATGTCTATATTTGTCAGTCCAGACCTTCCAATGGAACTTTTCGGCAATGATGTTGTCGAATTTTTAGGATTAAATAAAGTTCCAGTTGATCATTATTGCATTAGTTCTATATCTATTGATGGGAGAATAACCTACCTAACAAACTTAAACCTTAAGGCCCCAGGTGTATGTATATACAAAGCTCATTTAGAACTCAAACCAAATTCTGTTCCTAAGTTCATAAGACACCGAGACGTTCCTTTCGCCCTTGAAGACCAAGTCAAGGCAGAGTTATCCCGAATGGTTGCCGAAGGCTTATATGAATCCGTTCCCGAATCTGACTGGGCTGCTCCTATTCTCATGGTGAGAAAGAAAGACGATTCACTAAGAATATGTGCAGACTACTCAACAGGTCTAAATGCTCAGTTATTAGATCATGGTTACTCTCTACCCACTACGGAATCTATCTTCGCTCGTATAGTAAAGGCTAACAAGTTCACCTCCCTTGATTTATCTGCGGCCTTTCTTCAGGTGGAATTAGATGAGGAGTCACAAAAACTGCTTGTCATTAACACTCCCTGGGGATTACTCAAGAGCAAACGGCTAACCTACGGAGTAAAACCTGTGCCAAAAATCTTTCAAAGAATCATTGAATCCATTATTGGCGGTTCACCAGGCATGCTGAATTACATTGACGACATACTAATCTGGAGATCTACCCCCGAGGAACTCTGGCAGAGAACAACGGAGGCTGTCGAGAAACTCACAGCTGCGGGTTTCAAACTGAATCTAGAAAAATGTCAATTTGATAAAGATGTTATTAAGTTTTTGGGATGTCAAGTATCAGCTGAAGGGAAAAAACCGGACCCAGAGAAAGTCACAGATTTAGCCAATCTATCCCCACCTACATCTCAGGCGGAATTACAATCATTTCTGGGATTAGTAAATTACTTCTGCCCATTTATCGAAAACCTACACTTGCCTAAACAACATTTCCGCCCGTTACTCAGAGAAAAAGCCCAATTTGTTTAAAACGAGTTTGATTACGATATCAATTATGTCAAAACAGCCTATTTTGGGCATGCAGACTGTTTATCCCGACTTCTACCTGCTTCAGCGGAGGAGGTTGTCATTGCTGCTATAACAAACGAAGATTACTCCTCTTTTGACAACCTACCCTTACAACCAGACCAAATAGCCGCAGTTACTGAGTTAGATGACCTACTTCAGGCGGTTGTGGAAGCTCTGCAAAAGGATTGGCCAAATCCCAGAAACAAGGCTCTGGATACCTACTACCACTGCCGATATTCTCTCTCTATTTTAGGAGGCTGTTTGGTGCTGCAGGATAGAGTGGTCATTCCAGCAAAATTACGACCTCGAGTTTTATTAGAACTACATCGAGGTCACCCCAGTGCTAACCGAATGAAAAACTTAGCCCGAAGAAATGTTTACTGGGAAACATTGATCGGGACATCGAACAATTTGTCGCCGAATTTGATCCCTATCAAGCAAATGGGAAGCTCAGGCCAAAACTCCCACCTTCCAGCTGACCTGCCACCAAAGAACCTTGGGAAAAAGTACATATGGATTATGCAGGGCCTATCGAGGATATGTATTATCTGATACTCGTAGATGCCCACTCCAAGTGGCCCGAGGTTCACATGATGAAAGAACCTACTACGCAGAATGTTATAAAAGCCCTTCAAAACTTACTCATTGTTTTTGGTATTCCAAATACCCTGGTTACCGACAACGGGCGTGAGTTTACATCTACTACCTTCAATCTGTTCTGCCAGCAAGAAGGAATAAAATTGCTCCATTCACCTGCCTATCACCCTCAATCAAACGGACAAGCAGAAAGGTTTGTGGATACCTTCAAAAGAAGTATTGCCAAATCCGCGAACGAAACTAAAGAGGTTGCCGTAAGAACCTTTCTGGCTCAGTACGGACAATCCCCTACTCCACTCCTTGGATACCGTTCCCCAGCTGAAGTAATGTTCAATAGACGTATCACGGGACGGATATCTCTAATGAATCCCAAATTCAATCCTAAACCTGCTTTTTATGAAACTAATACATTGTATGAGAGCGGAGATCCGGTTTGGATCCGAGATGGCTATAATACCATCAATGACAAATGGATTAAAGCAAGTATAGTCAATTGTCAAAACAATATGGCTACCGTACAAAAACAAATGGAACAATTACCGTCCGACACTTGAACCATATAAAAAAAGACTATCCTCCATTCTCACTCACCATAGAAATTCATTATCAGACGAGAACTCTCCTTCGGAAACGACTACTCCCACCGATGCCTCCCTGGACGTCTCACCTGAGCACACTGCCGCTGAGAGGCCTCGAAGTATTTCACCTGAACATATTGGCCGAGAACACCTCAGACGCAACGCTCCTCTTCCTTTACGCTATCAAGAGAGAGGGTGTTGAGGAGTTATATTACCGCCATCGAGTTAAACAATAATTATTATAATCTATGTTTTAAATGATATTATTATGATTGCGTTGTTTATTGAAATAGAACCAGTTTAGTGTGAATTTGAATATACGAGCACGTGAATTTCTTGTCTCTCTGTTTCTTGAGTTATGAGTCGGAATGCCTCCTAAAGGTAGCAAATCGTGTCCCCCGCCTCAGGACACAACAAAAATGAATGAAAATCAAGTATATATATATTTGTACATGTATTATAGCTTAAATTTATTGATCCATATCTCTAAATAAATAAAAAAGTGAGCAGTTATACATCTTTTCCACCGAGTAATAAAATTTTAAAAACATGATTTTATTCCCTCCTACTTCGCCCCAGTTCATATTATGTGGTAATACTTGAAAAATTTGTTTACTATATGTAGTAAGTATCACAATTGATTGTGTACATTTGGGAAAGTTTTATCCAATTAGAGGGGAAAATCATTCCTCTTAATCTGATTGGCTCATAAATGAAGTAGGAATTTCAATAAAAAATGTTTTACAACTGTAAACTCTAAGTTTATCACCGACGAATGAGTTGAATAAGGATAAAAGAAAACTGAAAAAAAACTATGAATGATTCACTGGGAACTGAATCGGTCAAGATATTAGCAGAATTCAATAAATTCTTTAAACCTTATTTCATACCGATTGCTTATACAATATGCATATTTGGAATTATATCAAATCTTATCAACTTGACTGTTCTTATTCATCGGTCAATGAGGACACCAACAAACATTTTATTAGCAGTATTAGCCGTCTCAGATCTCCTACAAATGGTCATCTACATACCGTTTAATGTTATAAATCAACTCGGTCTTGTTGCCGGTTCAGACTATTGGCTAGCCCTTTATTTATACTTTAGTGTGAACCTAACTCTCTGCCTTCATCTTGTATCTACCGGTGTCATTTTATCATTGGCCGTATTTCGGATTATCTACATAAAACTTCCAGTTAAAAAGAATAATCTATGCTCATTCAGAAAAGTAAGATTGTCCGTTGTCCTGGTGGTGATATCATCAATGCTCCTCATACTACCCAGTATTATCATTCATCAAATTGATCAAAATCAAAATGGAACCTTTAAAATATCCATAAATGAAAAACATCAACGTTTCTTGTTGATATTTTATGCAGTTACTAGCAAATTGATTCCTTCAACTGTTCTACTCATATTTTTCCTTATGATAATGTACCTTATTCGTAAGAATAATCAGAATAGTAAGAATTTACGCAAACAAAACATTCTTGGCAATACGAGATCCCTTTCAAATATTGATATAAACAAGGACTCAGTTAACCAACGAGAAAAATCAGGCTCTCGAACCACAAAGATATTGCTGATAATTATGATTCTTTTTATCATTGCATATTTGCCGCATGTAAGTTGGTGCATTTTAGAACCATTTAACCACAAAAGTCTCAGAGAAATTTCTTTACACGACTCGCATTCGATCTTTTGTTTTTCATCCTCAAAAAGTATTAAAATGCTTATTTTAACCAACTCGGTGTTTTAGATAAGTTATTAAAATACACTAGACTTCCTAAAAAATGTATGAGATATATGAAGGTTCAAAGACGAGACCGTTTTTGTAAAAATTTATGGATTCAAGTTAGCTTTTTAATTTTTAAATTCATGACTCCTGTTGGATGACGTCATCCAAATCAGATCTTTCAACAAAAAAACTAATAGAGACCCCCTTTTTTGGAAATCACACGTCATGAGATTCGCTTACTCTCCGAGAGTAAGGGGGTCTGGATAAGAGGTGGGAGAGATACCACTACGCCACACCGGGAATATAAATGTCTGATTAAGCGATTAATTAGAAAAATAGGAATGTTTTTAACCCTTTCGATACCAGAGGTCATATATGACCTCTATGTTCGAACTGACTTTTTTCAATGATTTTGAAACATTTTTTCATGATTATTTTTTGATAGTATATCAAAAACTATCTTAGTTTGCTATCATGCTACATTTTTGCTAGCCAGGCATAAGAATGCCATAGATATTTGAACTTTTACCGAAGGAAGTAGAATTCCTTAATTCATGATTCTTTTTGATCGAAATTATTAAACTTATCAATGTTCAGAGATAATACGATTAATTTCCGTAGAAGCTAAATAGTTAAATTCAAAACAAGGCATATTTTTAATGGTTGAAATCAATGAGCAGTTCCATCAATAGTCTCGTGAAAATGGGGCAATTTTCAGCTCCATTTTTACTTTAGATCTTTAACTTTCAAATAAATCCCTTCATTGGCAAAGCTTCACTCTAAATTACTCACCAGTAGATGGGAATTCCAATATAAATCAGACCCTGATGAAATTATGTGTAAGAAAAAATTTTCATAAAACTTTGTCCTAATAAATATTTTTTATCATCACATTTTAGGTAATTCTGAGTGAGAATTAAGCCTGAAGCTTTCTTCGTTTAGCTATGGTATCGAAAGGGTTAAAGTAGTATATGAATTATAAGAAAATTAGATAGTGAAAATCGATCTTTGGGGAAAAAACTTATATGGTTTTCAAGAAAAAATCGTTAGAGCATATTATAGGCGCCTACAAATGAATTTTTAGGTCATTTTTCTTGAGGCCCTACAAATCACGATCCTTGGAAACATTGGTTGATCCCTCTTTCTCTACCTCTGATAATATTATCTCTTACATATAGTATCTTTTCTCGGTGTGAACAAGAAGTAGAAGTTTTACTGTATCATAAGAATCTGTCTTTGGTTTCCCTAATTTGCTCATAGATGTGAATAATCGAATTTCCCATATCCTTCTTCATTAGGATAGTTCATTAGATAGGAGAAACGATTATCAAAATTTTGGAGAATCTTAGTTTTCACTGCCAAAAATTGAAACTTTCAATAGGTAAGCAAGGCTTTGTAGAATTATTTTTATGAAATATCGTATGTGAATACTCAAACTCTTTTTGGGGTTATTTTTATATAAGTTTACTTTGAAAGCGATTCGTTTTCATGCCATTCAAATAAAATATTGTAAAACAAGGGGGGATGTTTTTTTGATTAGCGACTATGGGTCCCTGGATTTAGAAGTTTTTGTTTTTTGCTCTTCGACTAGATATAAAGTATATACAGACAATTAGACATGTTGAAATTACTCAAATTGAGAATTTTTTAAATAGTGCTATTCTACGCTATTTCAAGTTTAATATCCTGATCAAACTTTGGTCGTGAAACCAATACCAACTTTTTTATTAGAGAGAGTTGATTCATTTAACGACCATCGTTAGGTTAAAAAAAAAACACTTTTCTTGCATCTAGTAAATTTTGAGATTTTCTAAAATCAATTTGTTAATTAACCTATCGATTAAATATATATTTTTCTATTCAGGGAATTACGCTAGTTTCAAACAATAAAAATATCATGGAAGAAATTTACAATAATCTTGGCGACTTTTTCGATCTGCTTCAACTATTGAATAATGCTATTAATTTCATTCTCTATTGTTCAATGTCACGCCAATTTCAGACGGCTTTTATTTCCCTATTATTCAACCGAAAATTCTCCAAAGTTCTCGAACCAAAGGCATCTACAATCTTTGTTAATGAAAAGGCAAAAATTTCAAAATGTCTCAATGACAGACCCTGTGAAACTGACATCTAATTTACCATTTTTGGCTCATTGAAAATGACCCTTGGACAATCTAAGATGGAAATTTTATTCAGTGGAAGACGATCCAAAGATAAAAGAAAATAGAAAAACAGTCAATGTAAGAGAATAATTGTTTCCTCTCTCTGTGATTGTGTAAGAGGAACCATCTTTTACAATTATATATTAAACATTCCAGATATAAACGATGATGAAATCCTCTCAAGATTGTGCCAATTACACGAGAAACTGAAGCAGATAAATATTTACTATCAATTATTTTTTTCTAATAAAAAAATTCTATGATCCTTTAATTCAAGTTTTGTTATTAAACCAGATAGATTAATTGATCATCAGTTTATGAGTAAAAGACAAAAGGATGATGATTATTTTGAATTTCGAGCCATTTTTTAACTACTATATTTACGTCAGCATACAATTTTATCATTAAATTACAGTAAAATACTGCTTCGTTCAAAAACCTTTATCGGATTTAATAACTAGAATAATTTGGATCTAAGATCATCTTGAATTTATTTGAACAAATAATTTTATACCTTTTATCGAGTTAAAAACTGAAAATTAACGCAATGCGTTAATAACGCATTGATCCTTTGAAATATGAAAGAGTCAATTACATTTTTGACTATAGTTATTTCATTTTTTACACTTTTGACTACACTTTTTTTTTCTTTATTATATTTTTGACTACACTTTTTATAGTTTTGACTAAAATTTGAAAAAATATTTTACTTTTGACTACAGTTTTTTCCATATTTTACTCATTTGACTATAGTCAAATTCCAATTGAAATATTGAGATTTTTTTCCAAATATATTTTGACTATAGTTAATTTTGTTTTTACATTTATAACTACACTTTTCTTCATTTTAACATTTGACGCGGGTATATTTATGAGATAATCGAAAATTTCATGATTTAGAGTTTTTATTGTTTTGAAAAAAGGTGTAGTCTCTTTCATTTGCAGAAAAATTACATTTCTATCATTTATAATAAAAAAGTTATCGTTGTTTAAATTTTGACTAAAAATGAGCTCAATTTATTGAATAATGTTTCCAAAGTCACTGAAAAGACTTTAGATAGAATTCTCTATTGATCTTTAATTTAACAAGGTGTAATATGGAACAATTTGACCTTAAATAGACAATTTGTGACTGAAATTTAATGCATAATTAGTAAGAAACTTTAGCTCAACTTGTAAATTAGGGGAGAGGGTGACGCATTAATTTTTCATCAAAATTTCGAAGTTTATTTTCAATAGTTTTCATACTTAACCCTTCCGTGAGGTTCGCCCTAGATTGGTTTTCTTATCGTCTCGATAGGGTTAATGAACGAATTTGATAGGGTTTAGTGGTACTGATCGAGTCAGGAGAAAATTCTCTACAAGTTGAGACCAAAAACTAGAAGTGACAAAATATGCCCAGAATATTAAAATTTAAATATATTTGTCCTACTTCTTAGTAGATTTCAAATACAAACTCCTTTTTTTAGCTGGAAAATCGGGGTGTGCACATTCTCACACACCAAAACTGGTACACAACTGTATCCATATATCATATATGTCATCAAAATGCATGGGTTGGAAATATCAATCAAAGTAACCTCTACCCGATTGACAATGTGATAAATACAGATGTACCCAACACAAAAAGAGAGCCAATCAGATTTACTTGTATTTTTCTTTGTAATTTCATATATAATTGGCATGTAAAAGGCTGATGAGTATGCCTGAAATAAAAAGCGCTTATTCCTTACTTTCGGCATCTTTTCTTACTTTCTCAATTTGTTATAATGAATATTCCTGTGGGATATATTGCCTGAGCATCTAGAACAAAATATTTCTAGTTAACCAAGTTATTTTGTTGTTTATAAAAAGAAATATTAAAATAGACAAGTTCAAATATGTGCTTATGAAATAAATGCTCAAAAATTTCTCTATAATCACTTTCTTCATTTAGCTAGACAGACACGAAAAAGAACTTGACTGTCAATAAGCTGATAACATGATGATGAAAAAGGTTTTTATTGAATATAATTACAGTATATACTCAATACCTAAACGTGATGTTTTAACCTAAAAAATTATCGCCGAATAGATCTCATTTATCCAATTTCTTGATTGATAGCTAAACCGGATATTTTGATTTATCTCGGAATTCTTCTCATGGAAATCGAAATTACTGTATATTGTGTGTCGGATAAAAGTGGACGATTTAATCGAAAAAGGTATATTCATATTGAGCATGTAAGGTAAAGCATGAAGTTGTGAAATTTATGAAAAAAATATCATGAGGCATACTTTCATTATTCGATGAAGTAAGTTGCTAAATATAGAGATTTTTTTCATTTAATTCTTGATGCAAATCTAACTACAAGTGACTTATATAGAGGGTATATTGACGAAACTTCTGGGTTAAAGTCAAAACTTGGTATATATTACACAGTATTTATGTTACATTGTGTGATGTCAGGAAACCGCAATAGCAATAAAAAAAAGTTTGCAAATCACGCAAAAAGGTTGGTATTATTCCGATAGAAAAATTATCTATCACGCACAAGGACTGTAAGTAAAAGAATTAAATTTTACTCGCTCTCAAAATTTTACAATAATGACGGAAAGATAGTGTCTCTTCAACCTTAGCCAACTGAAATTAATGACAGACATGTTGAGAATATCAAGCAATTTATGATTTTTACAAAATTCTCAATTTTCAAAATCTTTATCGAGAATAGCTTTAGTTATAAATTATAACTTATAATTTATTTGCAAGCATTGATACTCTTTAGCTGAGCTAATAGAAATGTAATTGTACTTTTGAAACTCAAAAAAATCAGAAACAAGAGTTTCTTTCGAACAGAGAGCAAATAGAAACTGGATCTTAAATTTAAATAAATATTTTGTATTTCAAAGTTATTGTTATATAAGAATTAAGTCTAATTATAATTGTTATTGTAATCATTGTTCTTTTGACAATTGTGACATTTAGTGGGAAATAATACAAAGCATTTTTGAAAATATTATCTGTATCGATAGAAATATTCATTTATAATATTAGAATTTAAAAGACAGGTGAATATTGAGTATTAAAGCTTGTATTCAACCGGCTTTTGTGAGAAAAATATTTCTACTGATAAGGATGTAATTGTAGCTTTATCGCAAGTTTTGACTTAACTTGAGCAGTTCATACGCAGTTCTGCCGTACTAGGGACTATCAATGAAAGAAGTCAGAACAAGCATTTTATTCTTTCTACAAATGATGACCTGGAATTGTCTTCCTACTCAAAATTATTGTTTATTTACAAATAAGTATTATTAAATACGGTCAGTTTAAATAAAAATGAGTTTAAATTGCGCCTGATCCTTTAGCTGAAGCTCTTTTGAACATCAAAAAAACATGCGAAATTGCGACAAAGAGATCAATCAAAATAAAAATCTGATATGACTTGAGGAAGTTATCAAAAGAAAATTTTTACGCAAGAATTATAGACAAAAAATATTTTTTCGCAGTTAAATTCAGTCAAGCAATATAAAAAGTTTTCAATCTTGATCGAGACTATGAGACGCAAAAAAGTTTCTATCCCTTCTATTCTCAAGAATATTTGATGATCATCTTTCCTTTGGCTAGCCATTTATACGAGGTAGGAAGAAGAAGAAAATTCTCAAAGAATGAGAGTTCGGTATGACCAAGTCTAGCTTTAAGCCTTTATGATTTACACTGTTAATTGAGGCTAGTTAAAATGAAGATGGGAATTCTCAATTTTTTCATCAAGAAATCGTATTTTACAAAAAAATTCAATTGTGAAATTGCTAAAATAAGAAAAATTCTGAAAAAGCTCCAATTTCTCACTTTTTAATAACATTTAAGCTAAAAATTTTATCAATTTTTTTGAGAATTTGATATTTCAATGGGAAATTTTTAATCAAATATCACGTAGGTAAGCATAAAAAATGATAAAGAAATTATTGATTCAAATTCTAACTCAATGATTAATAAAATTTAATTTAAAATTAACGGAAAAATTTAAATTGTAATCTCGAAATAGGTAGCTTTAGTGGAGAATTCAATTGTTAAATTTCCCCTTTTGAAGAAATATATTTTACCGCCACTTTGTTTAAAGTTGATTACTGTATTTCAAAAATTTACCAATTCTTTACAATGAAAAGAAATTTCCGATCATCTAAAAATAGATGAGAATAAAGTAAATGAGACATTGGGAATCCTTATGCAGAAGGAATAAAAGCAGCTTTCTTCAACTGCAATTACCTATTGGTGCAGATCAGGAAAAAAAGCCAATCAGGGCTCATGGGAGAAAATCATTAATTCAGTTTTCATTTATGCTGATTTGATATTTTACTCTAAACTAGATAAACATGAAAAATTTTGCAGAATCATTTCTAACTATTTTTTTCTATTGTTAAACTTAAAAAAAACCAGTTTCCACCCCAATCCATGCGTTAATTCTAATTTTAAAAAATTTAAAAGTCTGTGAATATATTATGCAGTAAAAGGGTTATGTGTAGTATGTAAATATTTTAGAAAAAAATTGAGACGACAAATTTTGTCTCACACCTTTCTACATCACCCCAATGGAATTCTTATGTGTGTCGAAAAACAGGAAAGTCATGTGCTTATTATGTTAGTCAGTTATTTTTTACACATTTTTTAAATCTATAGAGATTATTCAGAGCTAGTTCTCTTGTATTTCCAAGATGTCAATATTGAGTCTACTACTAAATCATATAAATTAACTCATTTCATTTTATTTTCGACCAATGAAATTTTTTTTTTAGAAAATAAACTAAGAAACAAGAGAAATTTATTCTTAATTCTCTATTCAACTTACAAGAGTTTCAGGATCAGTTGAAGTTTACACATTTTTTTATTTTATTACAATAAATTTGAATAATTTTCTATAAAATTTCAAAGATTTCTAAGAGAACCAAAGAGAATTTAAAGTGGCTATACTTTATATTCAGTTTATCCAGATTTAAACTCTTACACTGCTCCTATCTTAATATCAGATCTCAATCCATTATAATGGATCCGCAGATACGCATTTTATAGTTAAAACATTCACTGAGTCCTCTGTTAGAATGGAACAACCCTACAATTCAAAAAATGCTTCTTTCCAAGTTAGTTTAGTCTTAAAACTATCCTAAGATTGTTAAAATACTCTTGAGCTGTCACCAGTTTGATTTCAAATTATATTTTCAGACTTATTTGAACACATTTCTTTTTATTTCTAAAAACATAGTTTTCTTAAAAAATAATTTCTTTTATTAATCAGGGATTCGGTAAGTCGCATAATATAGATATGATAGTATGTGAAAATGTTCACATTCAAATTTTTATGAAAAAATGAGATTTTTGTAAAATGCAAAATAACTCAACTTTACATTAAAAATAGTTCATTAATTTAGTAGACCAAGGAATTTTCATCAAGGTCTATCAGACATAGACATTTCTATCATGACTTGTAAAAATACCGCTTTAAAAGAAGATTGAATAAAGTCCAAATACTGTCGGAAATAAGGATGTGAGTTTGGCTTGCTATAAAGCTAGGAATTTTTATTTTTTCATCAGAAACCTTTCGATATTGCTGGTTAATGAGGTAGTGATAGTAACAAACCGAAATTAAATGAAGAACGATACAGAGTAGACATATGAAATTTTGAAATTGTTCTTCCTCAGATTGAATTTAATAAAGCTTTTTGAGATTTTTTTTATGGTGGTATTCTACGTTTCTTTGAGTTCAATATCTTGTACAGACTTTGGTACTGAATCCAATGCTTCGCGGACTTCCAATAATACCTAAAATTTCTTACTCTGTTATTAGAGAGAGCTGATGCGTTTAAAGAGTACCATTAGAATCGAAAATATTGGGTCGTAAAAGTCAATTTAGCTATCGATTAAGTTATGTTTTTTCCTAAAATTGACGAAAAACAATAATAGAGCATTGCAGTACCTATACTTACAAAGGTTAACTAGAAATATTTCGTTCTAGGTGCTTAGATAATATAACCCATCGGTGGTTAGTAAGTAGTAACATTCAGCAACATAGGCTGATCCATTACCAAATAAGACGAAATATTTCCAGTTAAACTTTGTAAGTATAGGTGCTGCATTATTCATTAGTTAGAAAACCTTAGGGATACGCCACAGGATATAGAAGTAATCCGAGTTGTATGGAATGTTGGACGAGTGGAATGAGCATTGGATTACAGTACGAGAGCTCCTAGATTCAAATTCCAGGTTGTGGCATACTGACGAGTCCAAAAGACGAAACGCACGTATATTTCTAACTCGTATGTATACTTAGATTATTTCTAAATGCGTTGAGAGTTTCCAGTCTCGGTGGGATCCATTATTAAGCTGTAACAATTAGCGACATGAGCTAATTCATTACCAAATAAGGTCTGTATCACCTAAGCACCTAGAACGAAATATTTCTAGTTAATAAATTCATGATATTTTGCCCCAATACTATCAAGCACTGTCAAAGGATTAATAAGACAAAAGAAAATCGAAATCTTCAATATAATAAAACTTTTATTCACTTTGAAGAGATTTTGCTCGATTATGTTATACTAAAGACTGTTCAACAGTAGGCTTCAAGCAGAGATTTGTCCAATGTTAAATTATGTTCAATTAAGAACTCTTTGAAATGTTACTGTATTTTGTAATTGATAATAAGAAATTGTTAGAAAATCCATCTATATGTTATGTATTAGAGTTGGACGAAATGAGAAAAATTTGAGAAAATTGATACCTAGATATGGTAAAAATAAGGAGAAAAAATTAAAAATAAGAACTGGCCTATCTTAGGCCAAAATAAAACCCAAATTCTTACAAGCAGCCATAAACAAATTCCATGTTTCGCGGAAACTTAGAATTAAATTTTGAAAACATATTTGTTTGAATATAAAAGAAATATTTTGACCGTAAATTCAAAATAAAATTTGAACGATAATGTTGTCGAACTTCGTCAAAATTCTTTATATGTTATTTCTTCTACCTTGAAACTAATGTTTGAGTTATCAGAATAGATTTCTCATTATTTCTTGGATAGAAAAAACCAACTAAATTTAGATAACTATTATCTGTAGAATATAATACAGTACAAAATTCTAAGCAGAAAATAATTCTATTCTGATAGCTTATGAAAGAGAGTATTTTTCCTTGTTCAAACAATGTACTTCATATAGTGAGTTTTTAGACAAAGACGAAATTTTCGAAAATTATTAAAATATGACAGAATTAATCTTCAAGTACTCAAAAATCCTATCAAATTTCGCTCTGAAATATCTTTTTATGCTTCTTTTTAACCCTTTCGGTGCCGAGACTATTTCACAATTTTTATAAAAACCAAAACTTAGCTATGAAGATACCAAGTTATTTGGCCAAAAATATTACTAATGCAAGTTCGCATTGTGGGCTTCAATTTAAACTTTAATTGATCCAGAAACCTATCAAACTGCTAGAGTTATGAAGGTTCAGAAAAATTGGAAAATGGACATATATGTCCATCGGCACTGAAAGAGTTAAACCAAATTATCAAAATTTTCAAATAAAAAACGTTTTTCAATGTTTTATTTTCTAGATTGAGCCAGAAAATTTTCAGATAAAATTTGATGAAACTAGGGAAAATTTCTTGTGATAATTTTCTTTTGTCTTGGGGATATAATAGAATATCCGTTTACTGATAAAAAGTTTTTATTGTTCTATAACTATTTCTATTTGGATCTAAATAATAATTAACAGTAGAAGTGTACTTTTATAATTTCTGTAAAAATTTGGAGTAAATCTCTGAGTATTTCGTTTGCATTCTTCAATTAGGATAGTTTGTTTATTTTTCAAGATTTTTACTGCTTAAAATCTAATGATATTTTGATGTTCAAAGCAAATCCCAGAATATTTACGATTCTATAAAAGATTTAAGATTCAGTTTTCTTCTCAAATCTAAATAAAAACTTATTAGACGAAGAGATCTTACGAGCATAAAGCATTGATTAGAGTTTCTCCGCTCGAAACAATTAAATTTTGAACTAAAGCTATAGTTAATATGAAGTTGAGAATTTGGAGCAAAATTTCTAGCGATTTCAACATGTTAAGGAAATCTAACATTAGACATGAAGACCAAATATGGTTGTGAAGGTTATAGGACACCTCATTCACGTGCGAAAGCCTACTTACTATTTTTACTGCTTGGATTTTAATAAACCAGAATGAACCAAAATCAGTTCAAATTGACGGTTTTTTCAAAAAAATTAGTAATGATGATTTTTCCTTTTTCTATAGGTGATTTGGAAATGTAATTTGAATCCTTTCACACCTTGAAATAAACAAAAAATTTCAACTCAAAGTTTTAAAAAATGTAAAATTCGCGCCATCTCGAAATTTAAAACGTTTCCCAATTTTTTTCACTTATATCGGTCAATGTGTTTCTTTTCAAAAAATCTTCAAAACTTTTCGAGACTTGACCAAAAAATGAGAATTTTGTTTAAATCTTAAATTCTCAAATTCATCGAGAATAATTGTAGCAGAGCTTTGTTCAACTCTAAATTTCTAGCTCTCTGAATCTGTTCAATACGTAATGTATTTACATTAAAATACAAGTAGTGATAAAACTTACAAAAGAAATTCAAATTTTCTTTCAATTTGACAGCAGGATAACAAAAAAGCAAGATAAACAAAGATTTAATTGTCATTGGAAAAGTACAAATGGGAATCCTTAGCTGTCTCTAGCTTTAAGTCTATTCTGACAGACGGAGTTATTTTCTTCTCTTTTCAAAATCCCTTTTACCGAATTAGATTTTTATCATACATATGTTTATACTGTAATAATGATAAAATTCACCCCGCCAACCCATCAATTTCACGAATCCTGTATTATCATTGATGGAAAACGAGAAAAAAGTTGGCCAAATATATGACGAATGATGTCATCTATTTAATAAGAATTAATGCTAGATAAAATAAACAGTTGTTTATTCTAAAAAACTAAGGATCATTTTTAATATTAAGTAAGACAAGCTGCTTTATTATCAACCAGAGAATAGGTATATAAAGAATTAATCCGGAAAATAAAATTATTTAAAAGAATGATTCAAAAAAAAATTATTCAAATTGAAATTCTAGACTTTACAAAATGCCTAAGAGATTTGAGACCTTCTTATTCACAAGAACCATGTCTAAGAGGACATATTTACCGTTCTTCAAGCTTTGATAATAATAGATCAAAGATTAATTATGTCAACCTAGCAGGGAGATAGACATTATAAATTTTAAATCATTTTCTATAACATGAAGATGAGAATTTACTATTTTTCCAAAAAACTCGATATTTTCCTCCGGACTCACAGAAAAAGATAATATTTTGAATTCTAAATGGAATGAGCTAATAAGATGCGGATATTCGAAAAAATTCCGAAAAAAATTCAATCTGACAAAAATAATTTCGAATATGTACCAAACTTCCACTTTTTCAAATTTTGAACCCAAAATTTTTATCAATTTCGATGATTCGAAGCAGTTAAGTATTGATATTTGGGATCAGTATTAGACAAAGAATTCGAATTAAGCCATAGAGATAGCCAAGATCTTACTGTTTCCGAGATAAAGTTAAACTACCAGATTTTGGATTATTTTCCTTCGGGATAATCGAAAAATTCAAATGGTTCGATTTTCCACAGCAATGACGAGCTTCAGTGAACTTCTACAAGTGAATTCAATGTTGATACCAAATATCATCACTTAACTGCTTCGAATCATCAAAATCGATAAAAATTTTGGGCTCAAAAGTTAAAAAAGTGGTAATTTTCGAAATTCGGCCTAATTTTGGACAGATTGAATTTTTTCGAATATCCACATCCTATTAGCTCATTCCGTTTTTGAATTCAAAAAAGTATTTTTTCTGTGAATCTGAAGAACCCTATTTTTTTGCTCAAATTAAATATAATGAAAATTGTAAAGAATTGCTGTCCAAGAGGTGAGAAATTATATCAACAATTTTGAGAAAATTAATTTTACATGGTACGAAAGATGATTTCATCCATCTTCAAAAAATGAATTTACATGTCCTTAGGTTTTTACTTCACAATTTTGTCTATGGAAATTCTTTGAATTATTACTTTTATGTATTCTATTTAGAAAATTTAACCACGAATGACTGAAAATATTATTGCAGTGGATTGAAAAAATAATCTTGACTTCGAATTATATGGAAAAATACACAGAGGGATAATTTTTACATAATTTACGTGAATTTGAAACTTTCTTTTGAAAAACGTTTGAAAAAACTCCCAAAATATTGGACTGACAGATCTTGATTGAAAATCAAGCCTGTTAGATATTTTGAAAAAACTTACAAAAATATCATGTCAGATTTATATGACTAAGGATGGTTTCATACGAAAAAGGATTTGAAGGTCATTACTTGGATGCACGCCAAGAATAGTGAAGAATACATGATTTTTATCTATTCTTCACTTTTGAATCTAATCATCTCTTACATTTTTATTAATATATGTATAAGTACGTGTATCTGGCATTATGAAATATATGGTATTCAAAATTAAGTTATTCATAAAACACTTATTTTTTTTCTTATTACTAGAGACAAAATCCAACGTTTTCCTTCTCTTGCATTAATCTAAAGGAAACTGCATCTTGAGAATTTGAAATCTATTAATTTTTTCTTTGTTAGAGTTAAATTTAGTTAGATACAAGAAATAAAGACTTTCCGACTATTTCCTGTGAATTTATTCATGATATTGATTTACTCCTGAAAATAGTCATTTCTACCATGTAAAATTTTTACTCTCAAGGCCCATATGTGAACCTAAAAGTTTCTGTGAAACAAAACCATTCTGAAACTGCTACAAATTAAGCAATATTCTTTAGTTTCTTATCAATCTTTACAAAGATAGTTGGACTTGAAAGATGTTTTCTTAAATTTTTACGAAGTCCTCGTGTGGTCGCATAGAGGCAGCTTGGAAAAGAATTCTCTGAAACCCACTTATCTCAAAATCTTTCTATGTATTTATTCAGATTAGGGATCTGCTATTCGAAACGTGAAAAATGACATATGAAATGATATTTTTTAAACCATATCATTAGTATACAATGTATTTAATGTATACATTAAATGAAAAAAATGTTGGATCTCATGATATAATTATAATTATAAGAAAGGATGAACTTTAGTCAGTAATAAATCGTGCAAATAACAGTCTTATAAGACACCCAAATTCTTTTAATATTAAAGAAGATGAACTCGGTCATTTGGATTTATCGCCAATTCCTGGGAAGTTAGGTGAGTTTTTGATTGCCTTGAAAAAAAAAACTTTAGAATTAGAAATGTATTTTTGTAATTTTTCTTGCAATACAAATAAGTTAAAGGAATAGTTTTTAACA
This sequence comes from Gyrodactylus bullatarudis, assembly GCA_012064415.1. Taxonomy (NCBI): domain Eukaryota; kingdom Metazoa; phylum Platyhelminthes; class Monogenea; order Gyrodactylidea; family Gyrodactylidae; genus Gyrodactylus; species Gyrodactylus bullatarudis. Next base: position 154,743 of record SSNU01000162.1, on the reverse strand, counting down.
AGTGTTTAGTTAGTTTATCTCAGAAAGCAAGGAATTTTTTTCTACTAGATTTTGAAGCAAGCTTTGCTTATAATGGGAGCTTAAGACGTAAAAACTCTGTCTAAAAACAGATTTCAAAAATGCGATTTTTACATCTCTTCTAAATTAGATAATCAAAAACCAATGGCAGATTCGGAAAGCTCACAAAATTTTGATCCTGGTAGTTTTTTAAAATTTTTAAAAATCTCTTCGGAAAGTCTATTTGTTCTCTAAAACATGGTGAAAATTCAACAAAAAAACCCAAAAATTCGAACATTACCTTTATTTGGCGTTAATTTCCGAAAGCCGATAAAACTCCGCCCCTACAAAAGTCATATCAATCGACGCAGAATTTAATTTCTCATCTAATTGTGAAACAATTAATACAATAAAATTTACGGTTTTTGCGAAAATTAATTTTAAAAATTTGGGAAATTTGGAATTTTGGGAAATATCGTTTTTTTCAATTTCTCAGAAATTATAGTAAATTTTACAGATCTGAGCACAGATTCGGGATCAGCGCAAAATTTTACACCAGAATCAGTTTTATTTTACTTTTTTTTACCGCAATTTTGAATTTTTCATGACCCCCTGTGTTATCATTATTTCTTAAATGTTTATTACACAGTATGACATACTCGAAAAATAAGTCATGAGGGATTTGGAATATATCATGATATATGATATGAAACAACCAATCAGATTCAAGCTCATTCTGTGATTCATTACAAGTTTTAATACACACTAAAATTGTGCCAATGAAAAGCAAGCTTAAGTGTTAACATGTGAGCATGACAAAAATAAAGCCATCTGATTGGTCAGAAACAACCCAAATCTCAACATTAGTTGATAATACTTCCTCTAGTTGCAAAAGCCCAAACATTCAAACAAGCCTACGATCCCCTGGCAACAAGGAACCAAATATAAGCCTTGATGATCGAAAAAGATATCTTTCCCAACCAGAAGTACAAACCCCCACTACTACGCGAAAAAGAAATCTCTCCATATCGCCTAAGCAACACAAAAAGACGGGGAAACAGAGGAAAGGATTACCAACCGGTAACCAAAAAATAGACGGATTCCTCACAGCCCGGAGAGTATGAACAAATTCAACTCCAATTGGTCAACTCCTAATGAATAAATGCTATTGGCTAATCCTTAATGTTCCCAACCTTATTTTATGTATAAATATATATCGAAAGTCGGTGTTTGGTCTGAAGAGAACCGACGAAAATAAAGCTTTATTCACCAAAATAAATCTTTCGCTCGTTCTCAGCTCCAGCATGACTCCAGGTCAGCAACTTAAAAATATCTTTGAGGAAATAAGGCAACTTATGTCTTCATATGAAAAAATAATTGATTAGGATAATTAGAATCTTGAGACATTGGCCATTTATTAAGTGGATCAGTATAAAGTCAGAATTTTTAATAATCATATTTAATCATGTTAATTTAGACATGAAGGTTGATATTATTCGGGCTAAATCTAAAGTTATTTACAATATAAAAACTCGATTTATTTTTCTTCCAATAGTCAGAAAAACAAGTTTTTTCACAACGTAATGAGCTCATTGAAAAAAAAAATTCAATCTGACAAAAATTCGGCCATTTTTTCAGCTTTTGAAAAAGCAGTTAAATAACGATACTAGGGATTAAGAAATGAATCTAATTTTACCAGAGAGATTCATAATCATTTTGGGAAATCAAAACATCTGAATTTCCCAATATTACGAAGGGTAACGACCCAAAATTTAGAAGTTTAACAATTTTTAGGAAAATGAGGAATTTTTGTGAGTTTGTTTGGTCAAATTACATTCATTTTTCTTAAGTATTCTAAGATGATAAAAATTTCGAGCTTAATTTAGTTGTCTTTTCGACTATCTAGAGAGAAAAATAAAAGTAAAAATATTAAATTCTTATTTTAAATAGCTTTACTCATACAAAATAGTAGCTAATACTTTATTAATCTCAACTGATCAGAAGAAAGATAAAAAATACTGTTGAGAAGATGAACTAGATGAATTCTCGACTTCCAAATATTTGCCAAACTATCAAGGTTATTATTAAAACAAGAAGTGAAATAATAACTATCCCCAATTTGTTAATCTTGTTTTAATAAATATATTAGTTTTAAATTACCTTGTCCCAAACACGTGTTGTTCATAATTATGCCTGATAGGAAGGATACAACAAATACTTTCATTGTTAATGATTGAAATATTCTTGGGATACAAATGGGAAATTAATTACAATGATCCTGAATTATTCATTCCCTGATACTGATACACGCAAAATAAACAATTCTCTTAAGGTTTTTTTTATTTATTCTTTAATAAATGATATCCTGGACGTTACCTCACGTTATAAGGAACATGAATCTTGCCTATGGTGTGTCAAACCTCCTAACCTGTCTCTTCTCTCTACCCCCTTGGACATGCAGGATGATTTTTGATTTGGCTCTTACTAAATCCACATGATTAGTACCAATGTATCTCGTGCAATACAATGGACATCCCATAAATCTATGATTGCATAAATAGAATAATATGCTCACCGCTGTCCTATCTGTTACAGTGATTCTGGAAACTTATCTGAGTCTACAGACTCCCTAAACGTCCATAGAAAAAATGCAAAATATTTTTCAATTGCAATGAATAATTAGTTTTCAGAATCCCTGAGAGTCTGCAGAATTCATAAAGTTTCCAGAATTACTGTGAGATATCCTTATGAATTAACTCAATAGATGTTTGTCTTCTCACATCTAGATGTTAGAATTCGGATAAGCAAGTGTCAATTCTATAAGAGAGTAAAATATTACTTAATAAATAATATTCAATAGCATTGAATATTTTAAAATAAATTTAAGTAATGATAAATCTATCTCAAAATAATCTTAAATAATACTTGAAATATGATAACTTGAATAGAGTTTTTTTCAAAGTATTTTGATGTGTTTTTTCAAGTTAAGCCTATTGAATTTTCTCTCTACAAACTCTTTTTATTCCTATTAACAAAAGAGATAAAAGATTAACTGTAACATAGAGTTAACAATGTTAGACTTTCCTCAGAAATCTAGAGGAGAAATAAATTTATCAAATTTCCCTATAAGAAAACGGAACTGTGATCAAGCTTTTGACATATGTTAAACTTCCTCTCCACCCTATATAGCTCAAATCAATGAAGAAATTCAAGATATAAATTTAGCTATCAATTTCGATCTTTATCAATACGAATTATTGTCTGTTTATTACTATTTAGAGGAAATTATATTCTATCTAAGAATAAAATTGTTAATGAACCCTTCATGTCCCATAGTTCACCCAGGGATGGGTTAAGGATTTAAGCTGATTTACTAAAGAACATTTTGCAGCATTTAAAGAACTAAAATCTAATGATAACATCTTTTTAACTAAGCCTGATAAGGGAAAGGGTATAGTGATAATTAGAGCAACCAGAAAAAGCAGTTTATTGAATGAAAAAAAGGTATTTTCAGGCAAAATTTTGGAAAAACGGCAACGGATTTTTAATTATCATTGGTTAAGGATGATCATCCAATGAATTAAGTATAAATATCTAGAATCTCTGCAATCTGATTGATTATATTTTTAAATTATTCTTTTGGACCATTTTGCTTATGATTTTCTCTAGCTTTGGAGAGTACAGGTATGTTTCAATTAAATTTCCGAACTTGGTATTTAATTTTAGCTTGGATTTCTGTTAAAATTAAGTTTCGAAAGTCCTCGTTGTGAACTTTTGTTATTAGAAGCATCAAATGTAGAATATCATGATGATTTTACAGTTAACAGCCTTCGTTTTTTTCATTGAAATCGTATCCTGAGTGCAAATTTAAGCGTATAATATCATATTTTTATTAATTTTTGATTGAATCTGAGATTGGTCAGGGGATTCTTATTTATTTTAATGCAAAAATGGCTTTTTAAGAAGTAAATTCAAAAAGCCTAAAAAAGAATTTTTTGGATGAAAAAAGGCATACCCAACTCGTGAACCAAGCTATCAGGAGACTTTTTAATAACATTTTCAGGCTCAATACACCTGTATTAATCTATGGACAAAAAAGGCATTTGGTTGCCCTAGTGATAATGTATAAGGAGAATTATTATAGGGGAGGGTTTGTTAATACAGGACAAGATAGATCTTCTTGTTATAAGACAATGGAAATTCCATTATGGAATCCATGGAACGTTCCATGTATAAAATAGCCAAGGGTTTGTTTGATAGAAATATCATTTCGGATAAAACTAGGAGCTTTATAGCTAAGAAACATACTAGGATGTCTAGATTATATCTACATCCTAAGACACATAAAATAGTCGATAATGTAGTCCCTGAGGTTTTTCCGAGTCGGCCGATCTTGGACATGTCGTCATGGCCACAATATAATTTAGCTAAATGGTTAATTGATATCTAAAAACCTATTCACACATATTATGCTAAATATGTTGTCAAAGATACTTTTTCATTTGTTGATAAATTTAAGGATTTAAATATAGGTTTTAATGAGATGATCTCATTAGATATAAGTTCTTTATTTCCTAGTATACATAGGAAACTTATAGAGGAAACTATGGCTATCATTAAATCTTTTATTGACGAACACGAAAGTTTTGAGTTACCAAGCCTGGAAATAGCAGATCTTATAAGGATTTGCTTTACAGATGCTCCTCTATCTTTACAGAACAAAGATGGAATAGCGATGGGTTCACCTCTTAGTCATCTATTAGCAGATATCTTTCTAGGTTGGTTAGAACATAAAATAAAATGTCAGAAAATATTAATTCTTTCACTGATTTTTACATCAGATGTATGTTGATGACACTTTTATTTTGATGAAGCCCAATGTATCAGCAGATGACTTTCTCTTAAAAATGAACGCGTTTCATCAAAACATTAAGTTTACTATGGAAAAGGAGTCAAATGATGCTTTGAGTATTTTAGATGTTAAGCTAACCAGAAAAGATGATGTATCAATCCTAAGAAATATTTTCAAGAAGAAGACTGACAATGGAAAATATCTTCATTATTCCAGTTTCAGTCCTATATCGCATAAAGTTGGCTTAGTAATTGGTCTAGGGAAGAGGATGAAAATAATAGCAAGTCTGGAGGAATGGCCTAATGAAATAGAGAATTCAAAGTTGTGTCTGATGGAAAATAGTTATCCTTAGAAATTTTTAGACAAATTCATCAATATTTCAGATAATAGGGATGAAGATGTCAAAACACATGAAATTGAGAAAACAAAAATTTCAAAAGACTCCACTTCAAAGGCGACGGTTTTAGTAATGACATTAGAAGAAGACTCAACAATCTCATTGATCAACATTACAATAATATACAATTGAAAATTGTATTTAAAACACAGAGACTGTTTAGTTTGATTCATAAAGATTTACTCAAGCCGGAAGAGAAGACTCTACTAATTTATAAATGCCAATGTGACTGTGGTGCTTCTTACATAGGTAGAACAATAAGGGAGCTGTCTACAAGATCCAATGATAATCTGAATAAGGATACTGCAGTGACTAGGTATATCAAACAAGAGAAACATACTGCTTCAGTTTCGAATTTTTCCAATTTGTACAAAAACCCTGGAGATGATAGATGTATAGGTCAAAGAGAAATTCTTCATCAATCACTTTAAGCCAAATCTGTGTGTTCAAAAAAACTATTCTTAAAACCTTTAACTCCCCTAGCCTATTTGAGCTCTTGCTATTTATTGGAGAGTTTTGGTGTTTTCCAGCTTGCATATTCTAATTTTATTCATCTTTTACCATTTCTTTCAATATTTGTAAATTATTACCTTGGATGAATCTTATCATTTTTAAAGCAATGCCACTGATGATGCTTGAAGAAATGCGCATATGGTTTTAAATATAAATCTTTCTTATACATTTCCGAATTAAAAATGTTCGTATCTTGTATTCTCTGATACTTTATGATAAAATTCTTGAAAATGCGATATTTGGGATCAAAATTAGTCAACTAGTTCTAATTCTGGTTTTAAATAACTGGACTATGAATAAAATATTGTTTTGTAAATTGAAGAAAGAAATCTTAGCTCTTAATATCGCGTTCCAGCTTAAAGCAAACTAAAAATAAGACAAGAATATTTTTTTCTTCTTATATCTATCCTGCTCAATCATGCATGGATTAAAAAGAAGAAGAATTCAAAAAATCAAAGTTTTAGAGTGAGAAAATTCATCTTGAGTAGAAGAGAGCCCTCAAACTTTTTGTTTCAAATTAATTTTGATAATGTTAATTGTTAAGCTATTCTTGAAAGTATTTTGAGAGGAAATTTATCAAGAAAGGTTGCTTCTGAAAAAAATATTTTTCATGAAATTTTTTTTAAATTTCGATTTGGCGCATTTTTCGAACTTTGAACTCAAAATTTTTATTTATCAATATAATATTATTAATACTGTAGAGTGAATATTTTGATTGATGATTTTAATATTTGAAATGTAGAGTGTGGCCAAAATATTTTTTTTGTGATCAGAATTAAACAAAAACGCCGAATATTGCAAGTTAAATTTTCGAAAGATCCACGAGGAAAGATTCGAGGAATTTTGATTCATCGAAATTTCATTGATTTTCAAAAAATCGAAATCAGTTCCCAAACGATAATGAGGTTATGCATTAGAACAGATTCAGCATATTTTATTTCCTTGTCTTATTGAGATCACATAAAACATCTTTTGGCCACTTTCAAGCGACCGCACAAGTAATTTTAAGATAAAATTTGTTGATTTCAATTAAAAACCTTTTTGACCAACCTGTTTTTGGGAACTTGCTTCCATAGGATCTTTATTTCTACAGAAATTTTTAGGTTTAATATTTTGAGTTAAGGAAAAAGCGTATTTGGAAACAGAGCCTATGTATGTCTCTGAAAAATTTTAGATTTTTATCATTTAAAAATTTTTCCAATCAGATCACTATATATTGAATTTTAAGAAGTAATTTCTTAATTTAAATGATCTATCAGGACAAGGTAAACTCTTTTCCTCCAAACAACTCACGAGGGTACTCTCATAGAATTTAGTAACCAAATGATGCTTGGTATATTTTTGAAGAGGAAAAATCATTCTTCGTTTTCCATTAGAATTCAAAATATTTCAAACATGAATGACATAATGGAGAAGCATTTTTTAAGATATGGCTTAATATAAAATAATAATAAAATAATAATATAAAATAATGAATGTAAAGATCTATTAGAGAATTCGTTACACGAAAATGAGTTTGAAATATTCTACCCTAACCTAGTATTTATCGTATAAAATAACTCAGAGTAATTCATTCTACAAAATAACCACGCATTCCGCCCAATACTTCCACAGATTATAATCTTAATTGCTCATAAAATTTTTATTGATTTTTAATAAAGCTAATTTTATGCGTTTATTTGAATAATTCATCTCTCATCATTGATGAACTAGGGAGAGATATTTCTTCGTATCTTATGTTCCATTTTGGTTTTTAACCAAAGGATAAACTTAGTAAACTCATCTTAATCGAGTTGAAATAGAAAGCCTAGTTAATATGAAGATGGGAATTAACGATTTTAACAAAATTCTCACTTTTTTCAACAAGAAATCGAATATTATCAAGATTTTCCGGAATCTAGATCAAAAAGCCCACTTTCACGGTATTAAGAAAAGAATTTTGAATGAAATTATGGCTAATTTCGAATCCTATTATTTTTAGAATTGAGTTTAAAATTTTTGTTGACTTTAAAGTGATCAAAAGTTGATTTTTAGGATCACGATTAGATATGCTGAATCAGATTTTGAGTATCACCCTATCATCGTGTTAAAAATGAATTTTTGATTTTTTTTATCATTTTTAATCATTAATGAAATTTTTATGATTAAAGATTGACGAATTTATCAATAGTTTTATGGTAATGATTGGTCTTATTGTGATCCTAGATTATTCAACATTTTTCATTCTGATTTCAGATTTTTTCATTCCTAATTGATAATATTTTAATTTGAATTACAAAGTATGCTGATTTAAAGCATTTACAATTATGAAATAAAAAGAATTCTTGCTTTGGAACGACCGACTAATTTTGAATTTATCAGAGACAGGGAAACTTATCAAAATTTAGAAGCCAAAATTTAGAATGAATTGCAGAAACAGCGAAGAAACTACTGAAAATATTTTCTCTTCTGTTTTTTCTTGTAGAAAGATATTTAAAAAATATTAAAGTTCTAAATAATGAGGATTAAAATGAGAATTTTATTTAATGAAATTATTTGTTTTTTAAATTTAATAGATGATGAATAAATATTGATAGAAAATACATTTTTAAATTAATTTTCATAATTTGTAACTCAGATTGAAATATTATTATCAATATAGAAGGAAAAAATTTGAAATCAGAATGAAAAATTTTGAATAATCACAAAATATTTCTCTGGAATCCATTTATCTACCAAGTATCTAATCAATGATTAGTAATCACTGAAACGAAATCTTGATATTTTTCAAATTATTTTTATCAATTTCGATTTCGATCAAGTTTAAATAATTGTTTTCCCTGTGGAAAATTTTAATAGAAAATTAAAAGGTTTGAGTCGGATAAGGTATAGTATTTTCTATAAACTTAATCATAATCGCGGATAATTTCATTCTCCAAACTGCATTAGGATTCAGTTCTGAGATAATAAAATTTCATAGAATTTAGACGAATTAGTTAAACTAAACTTTGGTTAAATTAGAGAACAGTTGCACCCTCTCACCGCAAGGGATTCGTTTTCATTTCATCGATGTTTAAGAACAATCAAACATTTACTCGGTTCAAAAATCTGGAATTTCAGCTAATATTTCTATTAATGAAATTTACAAGATCCTCGGCATGCATTTATTTATGGGACTAGTCAAACTTCCTGCCGTAAGAATGTATTGGGAGTCAGAGACGAATATCGAAAAAGTTTCAAACGTTATGTCAAGAAACCGCTACCAAAAGATCGTGTCAAATCTTCACTTTGTTGACAACAATGAAGTTTCTGATCAAGAAAAAAGGGATAAATACTGGAAAATTCGTAAGTGGATAGATTTATTCAATACTCAATGTCAAAGAAAAACTCCAGAGGAAAATAATTCAGTCGATGAAATTATGATTCCCTTCAGAGGTGAGCTTTTAGATAACTTTTATCAATTGAATAAAATAATTACCTTATCTATTTATCAAGGTAATAAATCTCCAGTCAGACAATACATTCGTGGAAAGCCAAATCCCTGGGGAATCAAGGTTTGGGCTCTTTGCGGGGAATCAGGTTATCTCTACAATTTTGAATTCTATCAAGGAGCAATTACCAAGGAAACCAAGTCAAAGTTTGGAGTCCATGGAGATGTTGTTCTCAATCTAATCAAAATTTTGCCTGAACATAAAAATTTCAAGATTTACGCAGATAATCTGTTTACCAGTATTCCTTTAGCAATACAGCTCCTGGATAGAGGTTATCATCTTCTCGGAACAATAAGAAAAAACCGACTTCCGAAGATAAAACTACGCGAGGACAAAGTTTTGAAGAATTCAAAAACTCGGATTGATGAAATTGTAGCTAGCCAATACAGCATAATGATATCCAAATGGTTCGACAAGAGACCAGTACATCTTATCTCTACATTTGTGAGCTCCGAACCTTATAATATTGTTGAACGTTATGATAAATCAAAAAAACAAATGCTCAAGGTTCAAAGACCCAATTTCGTATCCGTATATAACCGTTACATGGGAGGAGTCGATCTTCATGATTCTTTGGTTTCAAGATATAGACCTTCTTACAAGTCAAAACATTGGTACCTTTACATTCTCTGGCAAATTCTAGTTTCATCCAGTGTAAATGCTTACATAGTCTATAGAGAAAGATGCAAGGTACAGGAAGTACCGAAGAAGGACATAGTGAGAAGAAGAAGATTCATTCAGCTCCTCTGCAACGATTTATTACAAAGAAATTTCGAAAAGCGGAAAAGAGGAAGACCATCAGCTAATTTAGAAACTTCATTTCAAGAACCGCCCACAAAGAGACATAGAATCATGGTCCCTATCGACGATGTACGTCGAGATGGTGTGAATCATTGGATCCAGTTTGGTGAAAGAAAAAGATGCCAACTATGCCGGTCACATTGTTCTTTTTACTGTGAAAAATGCCTTGTGAATCTATGTTTTAATAGAGAAAGAAATTGTTTTAAAAATTTCCACAAATAAATTTATACTTTGTTAATACTATGGTCGCTTATAAGTAGAAATAGACCCAAGGAACCCATTGGGTTATTATTATCACATATTGGTGACTGGATTATGGATAAAGTTAGAGAAATAATTTTTACACCGTTGAATTTAGCATGCTCAAATTGCTCAGTGAAGTTATTTTCAAATTTTTTCGATGAAAATTGATCGCTTGGGACTTTAAGGGCTAAAAAAGCCCTTAGTCTCTTTGTCAATCAGAAAAATTATTGCAAAACAAGAGGGGGCAAATATTCTATAGATTAGACTAATATTTCATAGCATTTAGAGAAAATTATCAAACTAAACTTTATTTTGAAAAGTTATTGAGTGAAATCACTTAAGTTAGCACTTAAAAATTAATTGAGGGTGGTTTGACATTTAGTAAAAAGAGTAAACCTTTGAAGGTGATATTTATTGCCCGAATCCAGTGTAATAAACTCTTCAATGCTTTGAAATGTATCATAATGTTTATATTTACTTTCATCTTAAAGTATAAATTTTAGATTATTATTTGATATGATAAAATATATTCTTAAGCGTATATTCGACATCATCGCACCAAATTGCGCTCCAAAATGTCTCTCAGTAATTAGATTAACAAAATTGCAAAAATTTCCAAATAAAAAACGTTTTTGTATGTTTTATTTTCATGGTTTTAAGATTTGAATTCAATAATTATTTTTTGCTTATACCTGAAGTGAAATTTTGGCGATTTGTAAATTTTTGGAATCTTCCTATGTTTTATTTTTATGGTCTTAACTTGAATTATCATTATATCTTCCAGTAAAGTTGTAGAATTGATTTGTAGATCTGTATTGAATCGTTTTTAGAATCGTTAAAAATGTAATTTCTCTCAATTTGCATGAATACAACAATTCTGATTTTATTAGTCTCGGGTAATGCCATCTCAAGGCTGACTGAATTTTAAATAAAATCATAGGTACAGCCGGTTCCAAAACTCAGTGAACATTTGATTCCAGGGCGAGGAGTGCGAAATACACGAACAAATATATAATAATATACCTATTTTTATCGTAGATTTCATTGGTCCGGTCTAAATTTTATTTCATTCACCCGTTTAGACATAAAAAATATATTAAAAATACATTGATTTTTGGGCTCGTACTGCAAGGATATTATAAGATAATTTCGTCGAAAATTGTATCTAGTATATGTTATTTTATATGATCTTTCATTTGAGATATTTTTTAGATCGATTGATCTCTTTTTAAAACATCAGAAAATACTGGTTGCTTGAAAGCGACAGGATATTTTCGATGGGAAAAAATTTGAAAAAGAATATAATGCAGTAGAAGGAGATTGAAAATGAATTTTGTAGAACATTTTTATCCAATCTATTTGTTCTATTTTTTAATATTCTTGTACCTTTTTCAAAATTTATTCATGCATACCTGAATTGTCGAGAGAAATGAATTGCACCTTTTTTGAACTTTGAGTTGAATTCACCAGCTTTAAAGATTTTGTCAAAAATTTAAAAAAGAACATTCTAATGATTTTCTTATATTACTCATTACGAAAAGTTCTCAAACAGCTAAAAATAAATAGGCCTAATCTATAGAACATTCGCCCTCCTCTTGTTTTCCAGTAATTTTTCTGAATGACAAAGAGACTAAGGGCTTTTTAACATCAATGCGGTGAGTTTTTATGTCATCGATAATGAAAAGACCTACACGATTCCAAGTGAACTTGGAGATAAATAAGAGGGGGAACTGTTCTCTAATTTAACCATAAATTGCGAATGCCTATGTTATAAAAGTTATAGAACACCAAAACTTCAGGTAGATTCATGTTTTGATCAACATTGATCATCATTTTCATAAAAATTTCACCGGATAATGAAACTTATTCTGCCGAAAAGATATTGAATCGATTTTGAAAAGGAGTGCGAATATTTGAAAAATTAAATGCTAATTTCAGACACATTTTTTAAATAATCATGTTATCTATTATTGTCTCTCAGAAAAAATCATGAAAATAGAGTAAATAGGGTGACATTTTTGTTAAAGATCACACTGGAACTTTTATATATTTCCTCATGGTATGTTCATTAGTCTAGCTAATTCTTAAGTTGGAGTGAAGAATTTCAGGTTTCTATTTAAACTAAATTTACTTAAAGATTTAATATTTCTACGAGCTCTTAGTTGAGTTCAGTGCTATTGACATGAATAAAATAGTCATTTTATTTTTGATTTGAAAATAATTTCAATAGAGACATTTAAAATTTAAAAAATTATATTTATTAAAATACATAAGGGAATAAGAATTGGATTAATTCAGTTCACTCTTTCGAAAAATATTTCAAATTTTCATTTTTTGAAGTTTATCAAAATATAGATCATTAATTTGGAATAATGGATTCATGTTTCAAAAGAACTCATTAAAACTAATGAATTTTATGTAGAAAAAAATTCGTGTTTTAGTAAAGACATGAGACTAAGAATATTTTCGGATTAATATTAACATTTGGGAATTCAAAAATTTTCTTAAGAATTTTTGGAAACTGTTTCAAAATGATTAAAGAAAGAAGATACGAAGAAAAACATTTTTGAACGATAATATTTTCGAACTTCATCAAGAATATTTGAGTTAGGTTCTAAACTCATCTGGAAGGTTTAGAGAACAACAAGCGTAAATTTGAGTGATAAAAGTTGTATTTCAGACTCTACCCCGGTTAACATATAAATACTGATTATAATATTAATTGGGGACCTTCCATATTCATATTGAATCTAGTGCAATGGGGGAGAGGTTGGAGACATTGCTCTGGGAAAAAATTGGACACATTTCAAGCTGGCGCGAATTTTACATTTTTTAAAACTTTAATTGAAAAATTAAGTTTATTTCAAGGTGTGAAAGAATTCAAATTATTTTTCCAAATCACCAATAGAAAAAGGAAAGATCATCTTTTTTTTTGAAACAAAACCGTCAATTTGAACTGATCAAAATACAAGCAGTAAAAACAGTAAGTAGGCTTTTGCACGTGAATGAGGTGTCCTAAAACCTCTACGACCATTTCTCTATTTGTGATCTGGAAAAATAACATTTGATTCCTCTCAAACCTTGAAATCAGCAAACATTTACTACGAAAAGTTTTAAAATTGTAATCGTGCCAGCATTTGAAATTTGAAATGTCTCCTTATTTTTTAGGCGTATTTTGGAATCTATGAATTTTTCAGATATCTCAGTATTTTTTATCAAGAATTCAGAATTGATCAAGATTTTCTGAAATCCAGTTTTAGTGGTCTACTCTTACCATTTGAAGAAAAATCTTTCCAAATCAATAATTTCTCTCACTTAATGCTTGAAGAAAATGGGAATTTGACACAAATGCAAAATTTATAAAAAAATTTTCGCTGTAACTAATTGCCTACAAACATAATCTGTAAGATACACATAGTAGTGCCTGGTTAAGTTCTATACTTGAGTAGTCGCGCCAAACTTTTTTCAGAGTCTTCGCGCATCTCTAACATAGTTGAAAGATGCTAAGATATCGGTTCTTTGCGAATGCTTACTGAGAATTACTTACGCTTTTAGGATTTTAGAATGAAAAAACAGTTATAAAAGAAATATCTATTCTTGTTTAGAATCAACTAGAGAGATTTTATTCAGGATAATGAATAATTTTTCCTAATCTCAAAAAGAACTCAACAGATAGGAATCTTGAATGAATTCAATGGCAAGAGTCATTCTTCTAAAAACATTCTAAAGTTTATTATTTTCTCTTAAAAGGAATATGTGTATATGATGCTTTCTCATTAAAATCTGTAATGAGATAAGAGAATTTTCAAAATCAAAAATCACGTATATTTCGTCTAACTTATACAGCCATTCTAATCTTTGAATGAATTTTTCTAATTTATGACTCCTAAATAATATTTATAAGATCTAGATAGAATTTAATAAATACATTTGGTATGAGGCAGGCAAAATTTCAGAGCGTTCTTAATTCTCTCTAAAGACATATTTTTATTAAAAATGTCTAAAACGTAGATTTAAAAACGTTCAAAATAATTAGCTAAAACTGAAAAACTATGATACTTTTATCTCAAGATGCGAATAAGAGGAAAAGATATTAAAAAACAGTTTATTTCATATAATACCAATAGATAATTGCATTGTATTGAAGAAATAGATTTTTTTATAATTTAATTTTAAAGTTATCCCTGATTTATGGTAACTCCATAAAGACTCTTTATTAAAGAGTATTGACTGGTTATTTTACCTCAAATACTCTTTAGTTTGCCATAACCACAAAAGAACATTAAAACTCTGTCGATGAGTAGACATCCGAGCAGGTCCAAGAAGAACATTTGATGGAATATCCAACGAAGCTATTCAAAAAATAATCATTATTTCATATTCACAAATACTTTTAGGTAAACATATCTTTATATAAATATACTAGGCTAAGTGGTTACGTAGTAAAAAATTCATCGAGAATTGAGATGGGATTTGAAAAATTCAGGATTTTCAAACATAAATGACATAATGGAGAAGCATTTTTAGTTTTTAAAATGTTCACCCCAGCCTCAAATAATAGTGTTTTTAGATCAGTCTAAAAGGAAAAAACAAAAGCAAAAAGACAGTTTTATAAATAAAAGATTTAGTTGGTCTTCGACATCAAAAACGAGCATTTTTACACTACTACAGTTTAGAATTTCTTATGTTTAGATTCAAGGATTATCTAAAGAAATATTTGAGTACTCGAATGCTTGCTATACACCAGGACCATTGAAAATGATGAAAATTTCAATTGAAGAATTAAATACAGTTCTCTTTTGTTGTATAAATCCTAAGCTCAGGAAATAGCACAAATTAGAACTCCTCAAACTTTTATTTTGGATATAGGAGATAAACACTTGAGTGATTTTTCTTTCCTCTCTTCTGCAATAATCAGTATGAACTACTTTCGAGATACTTGAGCTATGTTAAAATAGAATATTTAAGAGAAAATAATCCTTTGAAAATTACTTTTGATCTGATAATTTACACCTAGGAAAAAGAATAAAGGGAATTGTCACCTTGTTTCTTTAAAGCTGTAGAGTTTTTATTGCTAGAAAATAGTCATTACAAGGTTGAAGAATTTCTATCGACTTCAAAAAATCTATACATTTTAAGAACTCGTATTTATAGGCAAGTTATTCACCTTTGAGTGAACTCTAACCTTCTTCTATCAGGTTTAATAAGGAAGAATAGAAAGCTACTCAAAGTTTTTCAACACTGAAATTTTTTAATTTAATAATTAAATTCTTATCTTGAATTTCTTATTTTTCTCCATACTTGACTTTTGATTTTATAAATATTCCTAAGGAATGGAAGTTGTAAAAACAGGGAATGTTGATGAATCTAATTTCTCTGATATTGGAGAGTAGTTAGGAAAATAGAATTTTTAAGCATTTATCTAAAGTTGAATTCTAGGAAGAATTTATTGTTTTTCTGAAACCAGAACGCATCTAATTTGATTAGAAATATGATATAACTTGATAAATGTCTGGTTAGCTAATTAGAGACGAAAAACAGAGTCTATTCGCTTTTCGGTGTGTATAAATCAAGTCCTTTTTTCAATTTCTGAATATGATTATTTCTCTGGAATCCATTTATCTACCAAGTATCTAATCAGTTTTACCCAAACATATACTTGACTACAATTGCTAAAAGTTGGTTGATATGAAGTTGGAAGAGCTCTGTGTGTCTATTACATATTTTAGTTTTAGCTATGAAGTCTCATCAAAAGAGATTTACCATAGATCAAGAACGGAAGTTGAATCTAATATAGTATTAAAAAAGGTAAGGATTGCTTTTTTTGAATAGAACAAGTCATTTTGATAGAGCTCATTCTGTCTCATCTAGAAAATCAGTGCAATTTCTGATGTAACTATGGGATTATCGATCATTTTGTAATTGGCCACAGAAAAAATTTCTACAAGACATTTATTTTGTTATATAGATGCGAATTTTATATTTTTATTAAAAGAATTTTCTCAGGAAAGTCAGGAACAAAATATTTTTTTGAGTTCCATGAAAAAATGAAGGAGAAGAAAATTCCGAAATAATTCAACCTAGCCAGATTTGGCTGTCTTTTGAATTTCGACTTTTTCAATTTTCGATCTGGAAATTTTTATAGGTTTCATAGAATTGAAACGATTAGATCGAAATTAGACAAGAATTTCGAATTTGTCCAAGGAAGTTGGTAGAAATTTGTCATTATAGTGGGAACTTTTTGTGAAACTAATAAATTCTCATCTTCATGTCAACTAGATTTATTCAAAAATAAGCCCTTCGTTCCTCTATCTAAAGTAATTTTTGGAAATAGTAACAGGTAAAAACAAAACCGGGATATGAAAATATTCACAGACTGCCGTTATTCTTTTGAGGAATGTTTTGGAATGATTTTTGCGCTTATATTTAAAATCGAATTGTCAAAAATGAGATTGTAAAAATAATTATAATAACGCCAGAAAGAGAGGAAATGGTAGAGTTTGGCAAAACATTTCCAGCCAAAGGATTTTTATGGCTAAGTTATAATTAAAATCTTTATTGGAATATCAGAGAAAATTGGTAACACAAACAAAATCATAAATTATTCTTATGAGAGAATGCATCTTCTTAAAAGATGAAAGAAAAAAAAACATGTAAAGAGGTAAATAGCGGTATGAAAGTTAATGAATGTGATAGTTTTGTCAAGGTCTCGAATGTCGAAATGTTGGTAAACCGATAATTTATGTCTCTATCACAAGTCGAATATCATATCCGAGGAAATGGAAATTTTAAGCTTAATTTCTTGAAGAAGCTTAAACTCATTTATTTACCCTAAAAAAAGGTGGAGAATTTATTTTCAAGTCTTTTTTACTTTAAAGAATGGAACGTTCTATTTATGAAGATCTATTGGATCTGATTCTCTGGAATAATAATTGCTCTTTTCTATCGATGAGAATGATATCAAGATGCTCAGTCAATAAGAGGAAGTAGGAATGAGGAGTTTTATTTTGGAGACTATAGGTATTAGAGATGTAACGAATTTTAACCTTGAAATTTCCACGTATAATTTTGATGACAATGATGTGTGAGATCTAAAATAACTGAAAATTCGTTTGCAATCCCATGTATAGTCGTGCATTGCCCATTTTCCCTACATTCTCTAGTAGAAATAGTGGAATAACCTGACATGAGTCTATTACAGTTTTCATTGAAAAAAAAACCCTTGAAGCTTAATCAGCATAAAAAGATATTCAAAATTTTAGTGAAAACGTAGTAAAAATTCATTGAAAATCTAGCGGCATTTTTAAAAAAATCTTCAAACTTGAATATTATCACAGACAAGGATTTTGATACTTGATCTTATATAAAATAATGTTAAGAACTCAAAGTACAGTGAGTTGCATAGATAACGCCTCATTATAATTTGAGTAGGTTTTTAAAGTAGGTTGAAAAATTTATTACATCTCTAATAGGTAATACCAAGGAATAGCAATCCTATTTTGAAAACGAAAAAAGTCCAGTTTTTTGGGAAAGTGACGAATTTAGAATGTTAAAATTGTTTTTACAAAAACTCATTATTTCTCTTTGATTAGTGAGGACCAAAATTATCTTCTGAATTCCCTAATGAAATGACCCCATGAACCTTCTTTAACCATCACGAAGAAATAACTTTAAATAGAATTTCAACTTTACCTTGAAGAGAACGAGTATTCTTTTGTTTCTCATGTGAGAAGAATAATTCAATTAACAGATAATCTAGTAAAGACTTACAACGTCCTTATGCAGTAGAGAAATATGGTTGAAAATTAATAGCTACTACTTTTTGAGTACTACTAGATGAAAAACTAATTTTTTTGAAAAATATGGAAATTAATTTTTTTTCTATTTACACAGATAATTATGAAGGGAGAGAGAAGGAACAAAGTAGACAAGGAGGGATTCTCACAGTCAAGGAAAAAAGAAAAGATTTGCCAGCAATGCAACATTGTAGACGATTAATACAACCGAAAATCAGGCATGTTCAAGACTAATCTTTCTAATTCGCCTATATGAGATTAGACTACAGTTGTCGGAGCATTAAATGTTTTATAGAATTCTACATCAGTCACAAAAATAGTTAGAAAAATTGTCAAAGTATGTATTCTTGTGTAAGAAGATTTTCAATTCTTTTTTTCAAACATAATTTGAGTATCAATAAAAATTAATTTCATAATTTGAAGTTGATTTATTTATATTCAGAAGTTGAAAAGGTTTGGCAGACAGACTGATCAAACGGTTTATTTTTATGAAAAAGAGTAGTTGCAGCAAAACATAAGTTAAATTAACTGAATTTTATCTAATTTTGTTAATAGAATTAACCATTTATGCAATTATGATACATATTTAGATAGCTCAGATATTATGTGCAAAAATATGTGCTAAAAACATATTCATCTTTAAGAAGTATCTTAGTTGAAATCTAAAATATGCAAATTTTTGACCCTAGCCATAATACTGTAATTTTACAATCCTTTCGGAAAAGTAAAAGTAAGTCATAAGAACACAAGTATAAATTTCTCAAAGGTGTATCAGTAGTGAATCTTAGAAAAGGATAAAAGTTGAATAGAAATAGTAATTTAAAATTTTTTTAAAGATACACTACTGATGAACTTTTGAGAAATGTATGTTTCATAACCCAATTGATACGATGAAAAAATATTAGGAGAAAAGACTAATAATTAATACCCATAAAACAAATGAAATGTGATAAGGATTATTTTTTAATACCTTTTGACAAAGTCGATTTCCTATTGAAATTCCCATTTATCTATGATGTTGAGAATATGCATGATTTTTACATGACACAACAACACTTAAATGTATGGCAAAGATATTTTTAAACCGAGATTATAAATCTTATTTTCTTTTCTTTAAACTTTGAGTAGGAAAACTTGTATATATGGTACAGTGATTCTGGAAACTTATGCCTGAAAGTCTGTAGGGAATCTGAAAACTCGGTATTCAGATTTCCTGATTAGGTATTCACTAGTAACAGTTGTTCATTGTTCATTTGAAAACTTAAAATTTCATTATTAAAATCATGTAACATGCAGCATGAATGGATTTCAATGTTTTTGCGATAACATTAATCTATTTGAAAAACTGTTATGGCATCAAGAATAATGTAAGACGCCCTTATTCAAAATTCGCATGAATTCGTCACTGTAGTCAAATCATATGAAGCCCTGGCTCTATATTTGAGCTAAATAAAATAAGTCTTAAACCAAAAATAATAATAAAAAGACTCAGAAAATTTATTTTTAACTTTATTTTAAACTTATTTTTTCAATTCTGAAAATACTATTCGGCAAAACACTAGCACTGACCAAGAACAGTGTATTTTATTCATATTAATGAAAATTTAGGGCTTAAAACTTAGTAGTTAAAATTAATAATAGTTAGTTTCCAGAATCCCTGAGAGTCCGCAGACTCACTGATTGTTGCCCAGGGATTCTACAGAATTCCTAAAGTTTCCAGATTCACTGTTACTAGTGAATAGCTAATCAGGAAATCTGAATACCGAGTTTCCAGATTCCCTGATTTACTAGGGAGTCTACAGACTTTCAGGGAGTCTGCAGACTCACATAAGTTTCCAGAATCATTGTAACATATATAAAGAGGGGAGAAGATTGTCAAATGAGAAAAAAATTAAATTTTTGACAGACCCGTCATTTTTGATTAACGAAAAATTCACTCATTTTCAACCAGTAGGAATGATCATAAAACGAAAATGAACCCCTGGATCATTTAGCAAGAGAAAATCATTTTGGTCATTTCTATTTCCATAAGAATCTAAAGTTGGTTGATATGAAGTTGGGAATCTATGATTTTTTCGAAAACCTCGATTATTTCATCCAAAATTCGAAAGATTTTTTGTAGGTGGTGTCAAAGTTATCGGAGTGTTGAGTAATAGGGGTTAGAAGCGTTGAAGTCTCGGGTTCGAATCCTGGCTATGATGTACTGACAAGTCTTAATAAGGACGAAACGCGTCTACATCTGCCACCGTGAGTTGATCAATAATTATTTTATTATCATTATTAATTGAATCTCATATGGAATGGAATTCCAAAAGCTAGAAGTAAATCTATCAAGTTAGATTTCAACCAGTAGGTTTTTCGATCATCTTATCCTAAATTTCCAGTTCAAATGTCATTGAAAAGGTCTATTCGGTTAATTTTTATTGAAAAGACTCACTGTCTTGTCAAATGATTAGCGCAATTGATCAAGAAGAGTAAGAAGATGAAACTAAAATATTCATACAGAAGGAAAAAAATTAATCACAAGAAGAAAATGGAAGATGAAACAGAAAATCCCCATAGGTGTGATCCATGCTAGACTGGAATTTATATGGCATCTCTACCAAGGAATGGAAAAAATACTTTAAGAATTTACTCATTTTTCATGAAAATAAGTCTTCAATAATAACAAGAGTATAGTTACAGCTGAATGTGGAAGGAAGGGAAATTCTATGGGAAAATTTCCATAATCCTGTGCAGGGGATGTTAGGGACAAAATGCAAATAAGCCCAAAAATGTTGAAATTTCATTACTTTTGCAAATTGAAAAAAGATCTACCTAGCATATAGAGATACTAAAAAGTTATTAAGTTTTGAAAAGATTTTAATTAACTAAGAAGAATTGATAAAAGGTCATCGATGATTTGCGCATTTTCAATTGTTCAAAATTCAGTTGATGTATCCGATATGATCTCAACTGATGTGACCTGGAGAATTTCAGTGGAGCTGATGCTGAAATCATAGAAATCTAGCCAAATATTTCAACCAAATAGAAGCTTTGGATCAATGAAGAAAGTATTTCATTACATTCGATCATCTCAGAGTTAAATTTGATTAATTATTTATTTATAACTCATTTTTCAAAGTTTCAGTCTCGCCATCATATTATGAACATTTCTTCTAGACCAAAATAGGTGTTCGGTAAAGAAGAGAGAGATATCGGGAAACACTTGATAGAAAATCATTGCATGTAACACATTGATGACTATGACCAAAATAAATATGTGAAAACCCGGGCATCTCTTTCTTCTTTACCAAATAATATCTCAGCTCAAAACAAGTATTTCAACTCAAAATAGGTATATTCTCCTCTTAGTTCTATACAAAATTAAGTTAAACTAGAAAAGCATATTGAGAAATAAAGATTTTTGCTTGTCCACAAATCAATTTGATTTTGATGATTCGAGATTTCTCAATAATGGCGAGGCTATCAAAAACTTGATGGAGGTAATCGATTTCCTTGTGAATATTTTTTACTACTAATAGTAAAACCGTGTTTTATAATCTGAATACAAAAAAGCTTCACTATTGAAATACAATAACCAATTCGCTTATTCACATGAACTTTAGATTTGTGACTGTTATAACTTGGGCCTCAAAAGTATTGATCAATAAAATTTTAAATGTGACAAGAGTTGCATTTTTTTGTTAGAACGAATTAACTAAATATAAAAGGTATTTTGTAAATGTTTGGAACTCGCGAGCTTCTTCGAAAATATTTGAACACCAGCTAGATATACAAATGTATATAATTTTGTGATAAAACGCAATCCATCTTCTAGCATATCTGTCAAATGTTGGTTGTCCAAGGCTGATAGAACCAATCAGAAGATTGCATTTTATCAAAAAAATTGTAATATATATCTAGCCGGTGTAATGGTCTGATGAGAAAAAGTGAAATATAAGCTTTATTGCTAAATATTCATTCGTCTTCTAGATCATCTAAATCACAAGGCTTTCTTTCAGTTTTTATCAAGGGGTCTTAGTGATAACTTCTGAAACCAAATGAAGGAGATTAAATCAAGGTTATAAATGAGCCTAGTTATCGTAAAATGAAAACAGAAAGGATCCCTGAGTCTGATAAATTTTGAAGAGAAACATTAACAGAGAATATGGAATGAAAGCAGGCAATAAATATAGAAATTGAGGTATATTTGATGAGAAGGATTAAAGAGTATCCAAATGAAAGTCATATTATTTGATTATATCAGAAATGTATGTCTACCCCCCCCCCAAATATACTGACTCTTATCATTGTTATGTTAGGAGAAGTTTCTGTTCAAAGTAGAAACAAAAACATGTAGTGCTATGAACGAAGGGAACATAGATATGGGGGAGTATACAAAACTAACTAGAAATCTTTTGTATTCGATATCAAAATTGAATCTAATCTGATTGAATGTCTATCTCTCTCTCTGCCTTCGTCAAGATAAATGGGGGGAAAAGAGATGTATTCACAATGTGCTTATCGAACTTTGTATGCATAATTTGAAATCATAACTGTTTACAGAGTAAATTAAATATATTTTTACTTAGAGGAGAGTTGGGAAACCTGTGGTTTTGTCTGAGAAATGATTGAAATTAATTTTGGGAATATGGTCGATGCCAACATCTCAACCACCAACCTGTCCTGTATTAGATTAACTTAAAGGAAAAGATAATAAAAACTTTGACCCATACAAGTAATGTATACTTTTAAGGATGCACAGAAGTACAAGCTTCAGAGTAGACTAATGGAAAAGACACCTTTTGAAAATTGGAAAAATAATTGGTTTTTTGACTTTCAATACATTTAAATAGGAAAATTATTCATTCTTCATACAACACGCCTAGGATATTCTCAGAACCTACAAGTGTTATATATCATTAGAACCTACTTTAAAAGTTCTATCGAATTATTGTCTAGAGCTCATATTTTCATTTAATAGAAATGCAAATTCAAAACTTTGCTTTATATAATGGTTTCATGGTCTATTGTGAATGAGTGTAGAATTTTATAATAAAAATGTGACTATTTTTTGCTCCTTACAGTTGAAGAATTTATCTTGTGTATAAAGAGTAAATAACAAAAAAAAACTTCGGCAGCTTATGATTAGAGTAAACAGAAAAATTCAAATGACATCCAAATTAAATTGTATATTCAAATGATGTAATATCAAAAGAGATATATTACCCATATGAGGAGAAAATTGATGGAGTTTTTTTTACCACATGATTGATCACGATTGCAATATGGAAATATTCCTTATGTGAATCTACTCTAGAGTTTTTTCTAGTTTACAAACTAAACACGAGATTTATGATTTGGGGTTAAATTCAACCAAAATCAAAAAAATGAAAGAGGGTGAACTGAAAAAATGACACCGTGAGAAAATTTGTGCAAAGATTCCCAAAGACCCAAGAATATTATAAGCTTCTGGGAGTATTTTTGGTTTCGACTATCAATTATGATAATTTTCAATAAATTCTTTTAATTCGTAATGTCAGAGTCATAAAGTGTATTACACCCTTCACAATCATTCATAAAAATAAGTTTTTTTCGAGAAAGATATTTATCTAAATATATTTGAGGGAAAAAAATAAGTATTCCCATCCAGATTTCTAATTCTCATAGAGAAGAAAAAATCTCACAGTGTTTATGGGAAATTTCAAGTCTTGAAAAAAAATTTCAGTTTTGAATTTCTATTTGAATTTATAACAAAAATCAATTTTGAATGGACTCCCTCAACCAATGAAATTTTATCAATAAAATCAAATATTTTTGATTGGTTTTCATAACGATATCCAATCAGGGTGGACCGTGACTTACTTCATTATCGAGGATGAGAAGAGACAAAAGGTCAGCGGCAATGCCAAGAGACATGAGGAATACTCCAACCAGCGCTGATATGATACATATGAATAAGGGTTTATTTTCAAACAAAGAAATCATGAAAGGATTTCCTTTGTAGTTAACCAGCAATGTTGTGGCCTTGAGAATAAAAATAATGATAGAATAGAGGATTAAATGATGCATAAGAATAATAGTTTCAGTTTGCTAATCTTTGAACTGCTATTCACTAAACTATTTATTCAGATGAACAACAGCAGAAGAGAATCAAAACTCTCTTTGCATGATTTATTTAGAATAGAAGGGACCCTTGATGATAGGATTTTGTTTTTACACGGAAACTAGTAATCTCATCATGGTTAAATCCTGATTCTCGTGTGAAAGATAATAGGTAAAATGGGCATTTTCGTTAATTTTTCTCTGCATAAATATGTAAAATAGTGAGAATATTTACAGGAAAAAACAATTCAGCTAATCATAACTCGAATATTTGGTTTGATTGGAAAAATGATCCCATTTGGATAAACAAACTCTATTTAAAATGGCAAATAAATATATGAAAAATAGTTTAGTTACCTGTAAGGCAGTTGAGATCATATATACGCAGGTGTTAAGAATTGATGGTTGGAATTCTGCATTCAAATCGATAAATTCACCTTCTTTTCTAGAAAAAAAGTAACTTAAAACTAGATTTTGGTGAAAATTGATGACAATATTAATTAAAACTTTCAATCATCCTCTATTAAATTCATACAGCTGATCTGATTTTTACACTAGAACGCTTTATTGAGTGGTTCATCCTTGAATCGCCCATGAAAAAATTGGATCATAGTTTCTTCTCAAAATCTTGACTATTTCAAATTGAACGAAAAGTAAAGGGACTGAATATAGAAATATGAATTCATTGAAAAAACTTCAAAAAGATGAAAAAGAACAGAATCAGCTGATGATCCAAGACATGGAAGTTTTCCTCCTTAAAAAATGTTATGATTCTACATAATTTCGCATAACTTTATTAAAAACTGATTTGAGAAGTTCGCTGATGGCCCAGTTTCACAAAATTTTTTAAATTTATTTTGAAGAAATACCAAAATTCTTTACCTCAATCTCTTGCTAGGCTTGGCAAGGAAGGAAAATTAGTATTTCCTCATACCTTTATGTCCATTTATTGTTGATTTGGAGTAAGAAGATGTGAAGAACTCTTTCAACTGATATAGAGTGTGATAAATGGAAAATACAACTTACAATTTGGGCATTCTCTCTTCAGACTCATGAACCATTCGGGTTAGAACATAAAAGTGTATAAAGAATTGAAAGGACACAGTTGCTATTGTATAGAAATTAATAATGTTTGGCAATGGCCTCTCGGAAGATAATCTTTTCAAAGGCTAGGGAAATGAAAAATGTGCGTTAGAAATTTTTATTGTAACATTGGCTATGAATTTTTGTAGCATACCTTTGATCTAGAAATGAACAGGAAACTTCCAGATAGGATAAGTACTTGGAAAACAGCCTGCATTTCAGAGGGTTTGAAGCCTTTTAGGAACAAGAATGATAGCGAGTATGCTGATATAAGCGCATTAATGGCAAGTATTTTGAACATTTGCAGAGTTATTACAAGCGTACACCGACCTTGTTCGATTATTCGACAAACTGAAATAAAATTCATCAAAAATTGTCCAATTTATCTGTTATCGAGTTATTAACTTATTAGATAAAAAATAATATTTTCTTTCCTAGTTACTTATAAGTAGATTGAAATTTCGATACGAATTAGATCTAAATGAAAAAGGGGATAAAAATAGTTTCAGATACAAGATAGACCATTAAAATTTTCACACATCGAGGATAAAAGAGTCCTACTTTCTTAGATCAAGCTTCTCACCTAATTAGCTCATTAGGAATTTGATCTCATCTATTTTTGAGGGGAAAAAATAGAATCGTTAAAATCAATATAAAAATGTAGGTATGCTAATGATTCATGGAAAATTATTTAGATTATTTAAGACTTACCACCAAGAGGGTTTGCTGTTTTGATAATGAAGGGAGCAGCAATACTGGCATCACCCATGCGAACAATGTATTGTTCTTCTTCTTCATAATTTTCCATGGCCTTTGCAAGTTCCTCGCGATTCCTTTTTAAAGTCTTGAGATGACGTTGGGCTGGAGTAAGGTTTCTATCGTCATCTCTAACAGATGTTTGCCTCGGTGCTGGACGCTTCTCTTGTTTTTCGGGCTTTTGGCTACTATTTATTATAGAGATGCCTAATAAATAATTTTCAAGAATGTTTAGGTAATCCTTAGTAATGAGTAGGGTAGGGGGACTCACCGACATGAGAGTTTTTAAGGGCTCCAACATCATTTGTACCATCACCACACATCAAAACTGTATACTTCATTTCCTTCAAACGACAGACAATGAACTCTTTTTGCTTTGGGGACATTCTTGCAAAGATACGAGTCTAAAATCGAATTGATGTATTGAGCTTATTATTCAAAGTAGGAAGTGTATGTTCTTTTACTCATCTCGTATGGTATACAATATGTATAAAAATTATTTATAGGAAATTTTTGTGATTCTTACAGAAGCCAGGAAATGTTTTAGATTCAATTTTTATTCTATTTAACATGTATTGAAAATGTAAGTTAATAATTTAAAATAATTAGAGGTAGAGAAACATAGATTTTAATCATTTCAATCTAAATTGTTTAATTTTTTAAATGCTGAAATAATTTCCAGCAGAGAAACTTTAATATATAATTGTTTTGAATTCTCCTTTAACGAGAGATATTAATCTCTAATCTATTTTCATATCGGATCAGAAGAGAGAATATTTTTGATTTAATTAACCCGGATGGCAACTCAGGCAATTACTGAGGAAATTCTTCCTGGTAAGACAATTCATCATGAAAATTTTGATAAATTTGTCATTTTTCAGGGATCTTAAATCTTAAAAATTTTTATCGATTTTCAAGTAGGGAAAATGATCAAAAAATCAAAATTCAACTTCCTACGATGATGGGGTGATCCTCAAAATTTGATTCAGCATATTTGATTTCTTTGACTAATCGTGGTCCTACATGTCAACTTTTGATCACTTTCTCACTTTGAAATCAGCAATAATTTTCAACTCAAGGTTCCAAAAAATGGGAATTTGGCGCTACTTTGAGTTTTGAAATATTCCATAATTTCCTTAATTATTGATTTTTTCTTCAGAACGTGAAGATGGGGTTCTCGTGAAAAAGATTCCAAAAATACTTGATCAAATTCAATTACTTGATGAAAAAATTGAGAATTTTGTAAAAATCATAATTCCCATCTCCGTGTAAGTGTACATTTTCATATACAAAATTTTTAAAGAATTCGATTTTCTTATTGACAATTTCTCAAATTCTATCACTCAAAAGTTAAAATGGAATAATGAGAAATTGATAATTTATTCAGGGTCGAAGTTTGCCGGTGGCTTATCCATAGGCTTGCATACGATGATTTCTTATCTCATATCGTAATGAAAGATGAAAAATGAAAATACCTAAAGGATCAGAGTCGTCAAAGGTTGTGGCACAGAGCTAATGAGCAAGTTTTAAAAACCTAAACCAAACAGGTCATGCTGACTAGATTCTGGTTCTAGAAGGGTGTTATTCATTTTGAATTGTTTCAATTTGGAACTTCCAACCCGATGCTTTAGTAATTGGAGCTCACTATATCGATTAGTTTCAAGCTATGAAAGTCAAGCTAAGGGAACAATACCCAAAATTTACTCGTGAATAGAATAATAATGCTTGGCCTCATGTCTCAAGATTTATGAACCATTCACGTTACAGTAAAGATCTTGCTCTGACAGATTATAAACTTTTTTTCACTACAACATCATCTGAAGGGCAAAATCATCAGAAAGGTGGCAGAAGTGTATAGAAAGAAATGCTGAATATTTTGATGTATAGCTTAATGGTATCCTGTATATATTTCACAAAGAAATTTGCCTATAAATATCATTAAATACTTGTATTAGAAAGTCGAAATAACACACCATATATTTACTCCAAGCTAACTATAATTCTAAACTAACTGAATATGCAGAGGAGTGTGGCCCATTATTGATTTTGAAAATGATAGGATTATTATAGCCAAGTATAAATGATTCTTTAGATTTCGGTAGTAATCAATATGTTACAATTAGATCATGATTTATTGAAATGTTACAAAAAGAGTTAAGCTTCGGGAAATTCCTATAAAAATTATTTCTACAAATTCACAGAAATCAATAATTTAAAAGCTAATAATTTTGATAATAGATAATTTTTTTATATTTATATGCTCACTTTTTAAAAGAATCAAGTCTTTGATATGTAATAATTTATTACTAATAAATCATTTTCTGAAGAACAATTAATATCTCAAAAATAGTACCGATCAAATAAGTGATTAAATTTCAATCATTCTTTAAAAGATTAAGCAATAATAAGGTCACAAGACAGTAACTCCTGTACTTGATTGTTTGGAATGACTGATTTTATAGATATTAAACTATTTTTTAGCTCAATAATAATAGAAAAATATCAAACATTAATTTACTCAATAAAATAAAACCATGGAAAACTATTCTGGATTTTCATTAATGATTCGTATTTCTGTAAATTAAAATCACTTGAGATTTATTTTACAGAATCAGGAATTTTCCGAAGCTATAAAAGAGTAGAAGACTTTTATAAATAATAAATTTTGCGGACGGTAACCAATTGGTTTAGTAGCCAAGTAAAAACTACTTTCATTGATATCATTTTGAAGATTTCAGATTTCATAATCGATCAAAAAATATTTTCCCATTCTTATCATGTTCATTTTTGTGAATAAAATCAAGTTGATAACAGTATATTCGTAAAACCATGGTATTCAAATAGGAGCACTTGAATATTTTTTCTGTCCCACAAAAAAAGATTATCTACATAAGCTTTTAAGTGTGAATTTTTAAGAATTATAACTACTGATTAACTGATATTTATATTTTATCGTGAATATTCCATGGTAAAAGTAAATCAGTGATAACTGAAAAATGAAGGAGTGAAAATCTTTTTTCAAAGTAGATACATTAATTGCCTCATGGCAGTGTGATACTAATGTGAAATATGATAGAACAACTAAACACTTTTTTAATCGAGTTTCAGTTAAAAAAATTTTCATCAGATAAACGAATAAAAGTCAGGATTTTCTCATTAGAAAGAGATTGCCAAAAAAGGAATAAAAAGGCAATTTTTCTAGCGTAACAAAAGATTAGAGAGTTTCCCTAGTTAATTTTTTCTCAGTGTACAATTATAAAAGGGACTGGAAGAGAAAATGCTACAAAACGGAATTGGTCAGAGATCAAGGTTTTTATTGAAAGTCTTTCACATTCATTTCTTTCTTGTAGTTTAAAAAGAAACATATAGGATATGTTATCGTTGATAAGAGATCTTTTCATGATAATAATCGTTATAGAAACTGAAGGAAAAAAGCAATCTCAGATTATTTCCTTGATTTGTCTAGGAGTAAGTGAGTCTAAGAAAGTGAGCTATGAAGAAATTAGAGAACTATCTGCGTCTTTCTCTTTTGTCAAATACTAATAATTAATAATAATTATTATTATTATTAATCCAAATAATGATAATAATAAAAGTTAATTATTTCCAGAGA
Organism: Gyrodactylus bullatarudis; assembly: GCA_012064415.1. Taxonomy (NCBI): domain Eukaryota; kingdom Metazoa; phylum Platyhelminthes; class Monogenea; order Gyrodactylidea; family Gyrodactylidae; genus Gyrodactylus; species Gyrodactylus bullatarudis. Next base: position 125,135 of record SSNU01000162.1, on the reverse strand, counting down.
AATGAACATGTCTTTTATTCAGCGTAGAATAATTACCAGAGTTGTTAGTATAATAAATTAATTAGTATAATAAGCAATACGACTCACCATAGGTAATAAACTATCAATGAATTTGCAACTAGTATCACATGTTGTCTCGTCCAAAATTTCATCAAGAACCTGGCCAGTAATACAAAACTCATACTCTTTGTATAGTTTCCTAACAGTTTCAATAGCCTTTGATTGATTCTTTAAATCAATATTGATTTGGACGGCATCGTCAATAGATTTAAAATACCATTCCTCTTCACCTACAAAAGAGATTATGTAAGAATAAAGTTCAAATAAAAAAGATTAACATCACATACCAGACTCTTCAGAATGATGGCTGAGGATGAGAACTTGATTATCAGCCCTAAACATGTTTAGTAATAAGCCAACGTAACAAGCAGTTAGAGGGTTGTCTCCTGTTATCATTGAAACAAAATGAGAGGCTTCTTTCAACTTTTTGACAGCAGAAAGGGAATCCTTCTTAAGTGGACAACTGAGGATGATGAAACCAGCGAATTTAAGATCTCTTTCAACTTCTTCTCTTTGAATATTCCTAATCTAAAATATGATGTGGTTACTTTCAAGTATATACACGATATTGTAAATATTATTTTGAATTGTAATAAATTATAATTACTTGATTGCCTGTTTTTGAGCCCAAATCTTTATAGGCCAAGGCCAATACTCTGGCTCCACGACGAGCCATTGTCAAATAACCCTCATCGTAATCGGCTGGCGCGTTAACTAGCATATCCTTTATCACCTCTGGACTTCCCTTGACACAAGCTGTGTAGACAATTTCTGGACTTGTTTGGCTCTGTTGGCCAGCTATCACAGACATTCTCCTGAGAGCACTTGTAAAGGGAAATTTGGCGTAGATTTTAAATGGGGAAAATTTTGAAATGTTTTTTGAATAGATGCTACCATCACGATTCATGGAGAAGCATGACCATTCTAGGACAGATTTTTCCAGTGGATCTCCAACAATCCCATGATCTGTGAATGCTAGTGAGTGGGCAGTGGCAAGTACCTTTATTGATTCAATCGGGCATTGTTTAATATCCATGATTTTATTCGTTGGTTGATCCCTGTAAGAGAGAAGAGTCATATATTCTCAAATTCAATATCAAAAATCCTTTATAACTCACGGCAAGCAAGAAACACCTTCAACAATGACAGAATCTTCGGTGAGAGTACCAGTCTTGTCAAAGCAGCAAAAGTCAACTTTGCCAGCAAAAGGAATACGGAATGGTTCAGTACAGAATATTGCTAAAATAAGTTTAAACATGGCATTGAGAATAATTTACAATAATAGCTGAGAAAAACTCACCAAATTTGGATAGGGCCAGTAGAGATGAGTTAACAGCAAGAGATAATTCAATAGGTAATTCTTGGGGTATGACCGAAGTGAGGATGACAGTACATTCAATAAATAGTTTATACTTGTTTCTTTTGGGATCTTTACTGCCTTCAATCCAAACGTAGACAGCAGCGGCCAGAGCAAAACACAATAGGAATAATATGAAGAGGAATGTTTCAAAATTGTTAGCTGTGACTGTTTTAACACTAAACATGATCGTTTTGAGAAGATTTCCTTGTGAAGTGCTCAGACCCGTTCTTAGCACATAACAAATACAACCATTATCAGGAGCTAAAATAAAATGATTCCCAATTATTAATGGAAAGGTATTCTTTTTAAAAATTCATTTGTGATCAAATCAAAAGAATTATTTAAATGATCCAATCTCGAACAGGAGTTCTGACCTGATCTAAAAGGCATGTATTTTTCTTATTATTATAATGATTTGTTTTACATTTTTAGTTAAAAGGACAACCAAAAAAAGAATCGATAATAGAAATCTCAGAGAACCAAAGATGAGTAAATAAAAAAGTAGAGAAGAAATAAAAATACGCTAAATGCTCAAATCAATAAAGACTTTGAATGTTTCTTGAGATGCATAAAAATATTAGTTTAAATTTCATGTAGGAAAGCTTACTTTTGGGAAATTTTGATTTTTCTGGTGGAATAGTTTGCATCGACTTTGTACCTCCGAATAGAACAACATTTTTATGGGCGTTATCGAGGAGAAAATAATCTTCATCTTTGTAAATTTCAATATTTTCCTTGACAACTGGAACAGATTCTCCTGTCAACATTGATTCATCAACAATACAAGATCCTTTCAATATCAAAAGATCACAAGGAATAACACGATCATTCTCGGAAGCTGGAATTGATACAATATCACCTGGTAACAATTGCATTGAGCTTATTATTTGCCAATGATTCTCACGATAAACATAAAGACGATATGGTTTCATTTCCATTGCTTGAATAGTTTTTATATTCCTCAACTGTTGACCAACCAAGTTGGCTTCGAAAAAGACCAACATGACCAATGTCATCATTGGATAAGCCCAGTATTCGTCTAAGCACCAAAGAAGTACACAAAACACTTGAAAACAAAAGAATGGAGCTGTTGCCCTTTCAGTGAACAAGACTCCAAACGACGGTGGTTCATTTGTCAAGTCATTCAAACCGAATTCATCTAAAGATGTCTCTATACTCTGCTTTGTTGTATGGCCAGAATGAGATTTGTAATGACTTATTTGATAATTTAAAGGGAATTTGACAGAATAAACTTCTTTTTCTTCATCATCTACGTAGTAAAGAAGTCTTTGAAAAACAAAAAATGTCCGTTGCTTTTTAGTGGTTTTGTCGATTTTACGCTGTAGTTTGACTATTTCTGATATTCCATTGTTATCCCGTGGAATAACGTAAACAAAATCGGCTTTTTCAGATAAATCTGTCTTTTTGTATTTAACAAATATGCGGAATGCCAATGACCAGTAAGAGAAAAGGGAAAATACAATATGAATTATAACAATAGAGAAAAATCCAATTAGACCAAGTTCTAAATGCTCATCAAAACCGATTTGAGTAAGCCAAATAGTAATCCAAATTAAATAGAGAACGGCAAAAGGAATAAAATATAATTGAGAGATGGATGGACAGTCTGTAAGGAGTTGAATGAACCGTAAATGTTCTGTTTTGCAATTGAAAACCTTCATTGTTGCTTAGCATCTACGATAGCTGCATATATAATGCGTCAAATAAATTTTTTCAAAATATTGTAATAGTCTAACAAAGAGACTTGAGAGAAAAATCTTAATGGTTTTAACCTGAGCTTTGGAAATATTTACAAATTTGATTCGAAATTAAAAGCACCTTTGAAGTTCGAATAGTTAGTTGAGATCAAATCTTTTGGAACTCGTGGAATTAATAGAGAACCGTAAGTTTTGTACTGAAAGTCAACTTTCCACTAAAGGTAAGGTTCTCCTGTATCATTAATCTGAGATTTTTTCTAAAATATCATGATACATATCTTCAATTATTTTCTTTTGAAGCATAACAGAAATTTAACCTAACTTTGATTTACACTGTATAATTTTCAATCCTTTCTTTCAATTTATTAACATGCTCACAAAAATAAAATAATACAAAAATATTATTTTATTGGTCCTGCACATCATTGTTCGTTGATCTACATTTTTTTCTGAATCTCAATAATTGTCATTTTATAATTTCTCTATTAAATTGCAATAATTTCACAAAGAAGCAAAATAATTTCACCTTGAAGGGATATTACATCAAGAGAGATAAACAAGAATTGAAAAAAATTTCTTTGTCACAAGGTTTTTTCATTAAACATTAAACTTGCATCCATATTGAAAGGAATCAGTAAGATTTTATCATTCATCTATACTTCTATAAGACATTTCTTTCTTATTTTGATTTTCTCATTTTCCTCCACAGAGGGAATAACGAAATAACAGCAAAGCATCTAAATATCATCAAAATCGGAAATACCTCGAACAAAGTTATACAATAATAATCAACCCGAGCAAATAAAACAATGTCAAACCGTGAGTAAATCTTTCTACATTACATTAACTATCCCATGTTTTGGTTGATTTCTATCGAGATCTTCTAGGCTCGAACTAAAGTAGAGTTTGCTGTGAGAAAGTTCTTATCGATCTTCATTTGCCCTTCTTTACTTTATCCCGCATTTTTCCAAAAAAAGTTTATTGATATTTTTTATACACATGAACTGTTAAAGCACTCTTTAAGGAATTTCTTCAGTTTTTTTTCTCGCTTGAAAAATAAAAAATACTTTTGCCAACCATAAATAGACTTACACTCTTTTTTTTCTTCAAAAGATGATGATACAGACTCTCTTTCTACATAATAAGCTTGCTTTTATTCATTTTTGTAAACAATGATTCAATTACACGCTTACTTAAGAGGAGATAAATTTTGGGAAATTCTCTTATTTTTAACAATAATAGTAGTAGTTAGAAGAAGTAGAAGAAAAAGATGGAAAAACATTAGAGGAACGTGATCTCCACTCTCCTTAGCAATAAATAGATCTCTCTCTCAGAAAAGTGAAACCAATAAATTAAAAAAAAGAGTTGAAACAAAAATTGATTCAATTGTTTCTTGCAACCATCCATTCTTATTTACTTTTGTGTAGTTCCTTTCTGTTGATGTCAAAAGTGAAAAATTACATGAAGCGTGAATTGTAGATAAATCTCTTCTCTCATTCTTTAATCGATTCCTGATTATTATTAGTATTATTTATCCCTGAAGCCAAAAATGAAACGTTTTTAAGTTCTTCCTTTTTTTGACTTGGCTCACCACACCTGTACAATGTAGAGATGTAACGAATTTTAAACTTTTTTTAAATCAAAGTTTTCCTTGAAATTCTAGCGGAATTTTTAAAAAAGTCTTATCTTCAAAATTTTTTTACATCTCTACTCTACATTAAACCTATACTACTAGCAATGTGAGGTCACATATTATTACCATTTCCATATGAAATCTAACATCCAGGCATGAGAAGACAATCTCCATCAGGTTAGATTTCATTTTTATGAAGCTTGATTTTTCAACAGGTCATTTGATAGGTTTCAAGGTTTCTTAAATTTTGAACTGAAATACCAAGGTTTTAAGATTAAAATTGAAGCGTGTCTCATCCAATGAAGAAGGTACTTGACTATCTCAGTACCGAAAGGTCTGGAAGAGGCTTTGGAAAAAGGGTAGTTATATTTTTTCAATTAAATCTACATAAATAGACATAATAATATCCTGTAAGCAAACCTTGTTAGCATGCCTCAATTAATACATCATGACAATTTTGTTAATTGGGCTGAAAAAGATCTATAAAGATCCTTTTATATAGTCAAGCGATACCTGACCTTTTATTATTAACGAGTAATCTCAAATCTTTGTTTTGTAAACCCAAAAGGCAAGAAATATTTCACTAAACATTCTTTCAGGAAAAATGATATGTTTTAGTTTATAATTTCCTCGTGGGTTTTTTTACAATGTGATATCGATTTTAAATAACTAAGGAAGATAACTAAAGAAATTTCATAGTTTAATCATACATTTTCATTAATAGCTATAACAGGGTATACGAGCGTAAAAATGTGAATTATTTCTTTTATTTTCATCAGACTAAAAAAACATGTCTCTTTTTACATCTCTTACTAGGGTGAGGGATTTTTCATATCTTCAGTATTCAAAAATATTTTGTATCTTTCTTGAGTCTGAGAAATTTTAAATTGCCGCTCAATATTCAATTAACTTTTTCTCCATAATCATAAATATCTATGCTGCCTAGTTAGTTTTGAGATTTATCAGGATGTGAATTGCCTGCTCTATTCCATGGTTTTACTTGTATCTTAACTAAAATATGTTCAAAATTCAATATATAAAGTTCTGCGGTGTTTTTTCCTTGTAGTAGCATCTCTTTAACTTAATAGTGCCATAAATACTTATTCTATAAATTAATTACAGTAACTAAAATATAATTTTCAAGATATTATAATTTTGAATACTGTCCTTTACCTACGATAAAGTTTTTTTAAAAAGAAATCGATCTCACTTGTAATTAGTACAGGTGGTGTCATTAAAAAATATTATATAAAACCAAATCAATCTTTTTTTATAACAGGATCATTCAGACTTTTCCACCACAGGTATTCATGGTTGACAGGGTGTAGTACTTTTGCAAGATATCAATACTCTACGGACTTAACTAGTTGTCTTCTTAATCAATACTTAATAAAAAGAAGGTGTATACAGTATCGATTCTTTCCCGCTTGGTCATTATTACATAATTAAAATCAACAACATAGTATGCCTCGCCCATGAAATAAAAAAATTTTATTCATGATTCTCTTGGTAAAAATATAATCTTGTGGTATGATTATTTTTATGTTTTTTCATGAAAAAATTGAAAACTACACAATTCCCCCTACGCGGATAAAAATATTTTAATTTAGATTAGTTTCAATAATTTTAATAAATGAAATTCTCTAAGTGTCACTTTATTATAAAAGGGGATTAAAACTGCCTAGGTATTAAATTTTTTCCTCCCAGGCATAATCCCAAAACCTTTTATGGTGATTGTTTCAGTTTTGGAAAAAGTTTTTATTGCACGTTAACGTTAATCTTGTTTCTTGTAAAAAGTTTTATCTGAAATACCAATTCTATGTAAATTATTTGTACAAATACCCAGAGCTAGTCACTATGGGATTCATTTGTAAATTGTAACATCTAGTGAAATGGATTAATCTAGTAGTTATTGGCAATACAGAAACAATTGCATGTAATTACACTGCATTAAAACCTTTAACCCTTAAGTCCCACAGTGATAGTTCTATCACATGTCATTTGAGCAACTCATTATTATTCATTGAAGCCTCAGAAAATACCTCGTTTACCAGCCATTCGATAGGAAATTTATTAATCTCCTGAAATACGCAAAGATCTTGGCTCTATCATTCGTCAAACTCGCGCTGTACTAATTTAAAGAGAGTTGATTTTTTTCAAAAAATTAATTTTTGTTAAAAACGTTTTTTTGAAAACCTACTTCCCAGGGCCATAGATAAAAAGTAAGATAGCTTTTATCGAGAAATCACACCTCTAGAATTCAAATATGCACTCACCTGAACTCCATCTGCTAAACCTACAAAGATAACCTGTTTTTGGATCAAAAAATGACCCAGATTGAATGCGAGTCGTGAAAAAAAATTCTCTGGAACTTTAAGGGTTAAAGAGATCAAGAGATTTTTGTTTACTTAAAAAATACTTGTAATTTTCAACCATAACTACTATTCTCGATGAATTTGGAAATTTATGATTTTCATTTTTGGAAAAAATATATGAATACATTTTAAATTTGAATTCTTTTAAAATTTGAGCTGAAGTTTTTTGTTGATCTCAAGGTCTGTGAGGAATCAAACTTCATTTTTCACGAAACACTCCATTATCGTGCGAGTGTGTGTGCTTACTAGGGAGTAAAATATTTAAGAATTTTTGCACCATCTAAAAAATTTTTAATACTCAGTTAATTTCCCATAAAATTTATTTTAAAGTGGTTAAAGACCTATTGTTTAATATCTAATCATAATGAGAGACATTAAAATTTTACTCTTTAAGTCGTTATCTTTTCTTTCTTCAAGATAATAGCTACTTTTCTTAAGGAATATAATAGCCAGATAAATTTTTGCACATACCCTCAACAATGGTATTGTATTCAAGAATTCAATGACTTGAGATAACTCTAGCAGTTTTTGTCTCGTGAACTTCACCAAATAAAATTTTTCAGACTCGGTCGAAAGTTTTTTTTATGTCGTTCATTATATTGAAAGATAATGGCTCCAAGATATCAAACAAGCCTCATTTAACGTTTCTAAACTTTTTTTCAGAGCTAGTTGCAAGTTAGGAATTCTGATTTCAACATTTTTTAAATCTTAAATAAAATTTTTTCATTCTGATTAGCAAAGGGCCAGAGAAGTAATAAGGGGTTGGGGGTAACTATTTTTATAATTTTAATTCTGAATTGACTTTTTTGCATTCTAAATTTATCATATTTCAATCTAAACTAAAAAAGAATAATTCTGATTAGCAAAGAGCCCAGAGAAGTAATTAGGGTGGTGAGGTGACCCCCCCATTTGTATTGATTTTCCCATGACATTTTTGTCATTTCCAGGGCGAGGGTTTAAATTTTTCATTCCTAACTTGAAGGTAAAGTTATATGATCATTTTCAAGACCAGGAGAATCATTTCCAACTTTTAAAAGCTTGGGTTCTCATGATTGATGAGTCTTGACTAAACATGAATGCGAGAAGTAAAAGGTTTTGAGTCTTCTAATGATCCATTCTGATTCGTTTCAGTTCTCTATCCGTTAGTTGCCTTTCATATTTAGAACGTAAGTGATGATTTGTTCATGTTCAAATATATTTTGGCTCTTGATAAAATAAACTCAATATTCTATAGCAGAAGCTCATTTTAACACAAAGGGTTCTCTTGATAATTGAGGCGTTGTGCAACAAAAATCGAATGCACTCTTGAATAAAATAAAAATAATAAACCCATTTTTGAAGTGTTTCAAGTTGAAAGAATTTTCTTAGATTGCTCGATTAATATATCTTTAAAGTCACAAGTCGATGCACCGAAATAGATTTTTTACCAAGACAATTTATTTCTAATCATAAATATCGTAGCTACTTGGGAGTAGAAATACTATATATTATATAAAAATAGTACGTGTAACTATTACAATGTACAAAATTGTATTGAATGGATGAACTTTTAATCTACATTTTATTTGAATTTGTAATACATTTTTCGACCTGTAATAGACTGAAATATCTGATCTTATTTTTGACATGAATGTAAATACGCATTGCCATTTTGATATAAAACTGAGTTTAGTCAAGCGAATAATATTATAAAATCTCTTGATGCATTTCATCCTAAAATGGGATTTGAATCGAACAGATTATATGAAAAACAGTTTTAGCCTAAAACTAGTTGACATGATGAAGAGAATTTACTATTTTCACAAAAAAGTCACTATTTCTCTTCGGATAGCAAGGATCCCAAATATTCTTTGCATCACATTATGTAATGGGCTCATGAGTTGTCGAAATAAAAAATTTAATCTGGTCACAATTAGGCTATTCTAAAGTTTTAAGTTTCATCGATTTTGAAGATATAAAGCAATAAAATGAGGATGGTTGGGATAAACGTTCGAAAAAGAATTCAGATTCGCTTATAGAAGTTAACAGAAATTCGTTACGATTGTGAAAAATTGAACCATTTGAATATACAGAAGATAATCACGAAGGAAAATGAACCAGAATTTAAAAGTTTAACTTTTTCTTGGAACTGTCGAGCCAAATTCAAGTTTTCAAGTTAATGATGATTCGAAATTTCAGTATTGAATTACCTTAAAAACAGTAAATTCTCATCTTCATGTCAACTAGCTTTACATTTTAAACTTTGGCAGGTGTTTTTCAGTTATTATTTTGATAAAGAATAAATTTATTTTTCATTTTAAATCAAAAAAACATGTTTTTTTACGAGGCAGATTTTATAATCAAAATATAATCACAAACATATATTTTCAAATAAAATTTATGGAATAAATATCCTCGATAAGTTCAATGTCTAAACTTAAGATGACGTTGTTTATTTCCAGCTACTTGATGTAACTCAATGTCGTAGCTATAGAGAAGGTTCGTCATATATAAGTTTCGGAATAAAAATGAAAGAAAATTTTTGGCAGTTCTATGGGAAATAGATTTAATCAATACTTGGCCCACTTCTATCACTTGAAGAATGATTTTCTTGCCTATAGTAGAATAATGAACTGCTCATTATCTTGGAAGTCTTTAGTCTTGCTCTTTTTACCACTTCTATCCATATCCATTCACATTTGCAAGTAAAAAATCTTTAACAGATTAAACGTTTCCCTTTCGTGTTTTCTTTTCTTGAATTGGACAAGTTTTATTCAACTTTTTGTTTCTACTTTAAAGCAGAAAAATACACGAAACTTTCTTTTGATTTTGTCATCTAATGTTAAAGAACTGAACTCTATTTAGCCAATAATTGAAAACCTGATTTATTACTTGCTAGACAAAAAAATTGGAAATTCAAATAAATAACTTCTTGTGGGAATTCTTTCTTGGTACTCTATCTCATTTTCAGGGAAATATCGATTAAACTTTCTTTTATTGACCTTTCGATTCAATTGCCAAACTATTAATAGTTTTTTCTCTTGGTTAAAAGACATAGTTGGAAATAAAAAATAACAGCCTTGACAGTCTATGGAAAATATCCAAATTCGAAATTGCCAGCGAGTTCCACAGTCTCATTTGTTTATAAATACATTTCTCTCTAGTATACGAATAAAAGCGATAAAATTCTCTTTTCTATATTTAGATAGATTTATATGCAAAATTATTCACTCAAAAAAATGATTAATCGATGGTAAGGACTCGATAGATGTTGATAATTTACATAACAACCTTGACTTCTTATTCTTTGTGGCAAAACATTAGAATTATAATTATAATCTTGTTTCCTCAGACAAAGATGTAATTGACAATGTGGAAAAATTATTTAATTCCCATATGATATTTTGAGTCATTTTGAGATTACTTGAATAGACATTAATACAGTTATACTCAGGATATAAATTCACTCTCGTGTTGAGATTTCATTAAATGTACGCACTAATTTAACCCCTAAAGCTCAAAAAAAATTTTTCATGACATGCATTCAATCGTTTTCTTTTCATGTGGTTTATGAATACGAGTTTGGTTTAGGAGTTATCGATTCTACATTTAAAAAGTTATCTTAGTTTTATATATATGTTACCGTAAATATTGAAACTCCGTGAGTTTCGAAACTCCCCAGTGAGTATTGAAACTCCCTCGTAAATTATCATCTTCATGTCAATTAGGTTTATATGTTTAAAATCATTTTTTCATAGGGTTAATTCCAAAAATCACCCAAAGGAAAAAATTTTCCAAAAATCACCCCCAAAAATGAAAAGCATTGGAAAAGATTTTGCGAAGACCTTCAAAAATCTTTATCACTTAATGACCAAAGTAACTTAGTTATATTTACTGACAGAGAGAAGGGGTTAATAAATGCAATCAAATCATCGATACCAAACGCTGCACATTCTTACTGTCTTTTTCACTTAGCCAAAAATATCAAGATGGATATAAAGCCTCTATTATGGAAAGAAAAAATTTCTTGGAGTGATTTTTGGAATTAACCCTTTTTCATATGATATATAAAATTAATTTCACCCCTTCGTAATATATGGACCCTTGATAGATTTCTCATCATCTATCCAGAATACAAGTTGGATGCCAATGCCTTGTTTTTGATTGATATATGAACATATATCAGAATATAATTGCTATAGTTAATCACGTTCATGTGTTAACATATGTTTTTTTGAATATGCGTGCTTACTTCTCAGTCATTTCTTCCTTTCCTTTTCAATTTCTATATATAGATTTTTTAAAAATATCTTTTTCTAGTTGTTGGTAAGATATTACGAAAAATAGAGAAAAAAACTCTATAAAAATACCTACACTAGAAGCATTATTGATCCTATTAACATGTAGCAGTGATAATTGTCTGCTTAAAAAATAAAAGTTCACTGTTGATAGTTTTCATAACTCACGTGAAGTGAGTATGAAGTTTTCCAAGTCTCATATTTATTCTTTATCATACTGATGAAATTATTCACAGATACCTGATTTGTCTATTGATCTGAGTTACTCTGTAACTTGTCTTCTTTTCTCGATTCTGATTGGCCGTTTTCCATAATTCAACTACAGACATGGTTCGAGAGTCTAGCAGTAAATGCGTGACAAATATTTCATCCGTTTTTTCTTCATCTTTCGTTCTTGCGGAAATAGAAATCCCCTTCTGCTATGTAATTAAAGAAATTTATTCTCAAAAAGTCCCCACACCAAGTCAGACATGGAAAAGAAATTCTCACATAGCTAAAAAATAAGATTTCTTCATTTCCAAGGTAATAAACTTGCAATTGATTCTCTTCAAACCAAAATAATTTCCAGTTAACTTGTCCGCATAAAATTGTAAATCTAAGCTTGGTAATAAGATATATTCTACACAAAAAATAGAACTGATTTAAATTATTCATCTGGATCTTGCATGAGAAATAAAAACTATGAGATCGAATTTATTGATAGCATTGCGTATGATTGATTGTTTGATATCTGTATTATTTTTATTTTTGGCCAGAAACACTTATTTTTATGTGAAACGAAATATTTGAGCCTTCTTGTGGATTTAATACTTCGATATTTTGATGAAAAACATTCAGTTCACCATAGTATTCAAGGTTAAAATGCTCAGAAAAGATTGTCAGTTCCTATTATCAAACATCTTCTCGACCAACCACATCACTAATAGAGCTAGTCTTTGTTGACAATATTTTGGTAATCTATCATGAGCATGAAAATCAATCTCAAAAAAATAACCCCATCTTCTTGAGTAGATGATCTGATAAAAAGGAATTATCTTGATCAAGAAAATAAAATTTGAATTAATTTCTGTCAAAAATATTTGGACTGAATTTCTTTATTCTTCTCCACATCAAGGCTAAAAATTAAAAAAAGCAAATAAATCACTCAGAAAAAATTAATATTTTATATGAATCGAGCGTAACATTAGGCCATACCCTTTCCAAAATTTATCTTTTTCGAGCAAAACTATTCTTGATCAGAATTTTACGAGGATTACGAATATGCGCCGTAACATTGAGTAAAGTGGGAGAGCCAAGGGAATTTTGTCATTCAAATTTTGAGAAGTCTTTATTCTTTTCAATATACGTACTCCGCATTTCATTCTGCCATCATTGAAAGAAATTTCTACGACCTAGGTCATTGATTTCCACACGTAATAATCGTGAAATATTCGAATTTGATCATGAATGTTTGGAAAAATTCGTCATTTTCAGAGAAAAAACAATAATGACGAATTTCTCCAATTTTCCCTTTGATATTTGAAATCAATCAATTCGATATTCAAAAATCGGTTCATCAGATTGAAATTCGAATTTTATTTCTACAACTCATTAGGGGGTTTTAAAAAAAGATTTCGACCAGACTTTATATTAAGAATCATATCAACTCTCCCCTTGTTCCCTCTCTATCCATAGAAAAATCTTTGAAGATTGAGCATTTCCAATCCAGGTTCATTTTAGAATCTTACAATGAACTAATTTTGACATTATTATGACACTAATTCTGACAGACATTATCTGTATTCAACCCTCTATGGGTTAGAAGATATGCCATAATTGTAAAAAACATAGTAAAATCAGCCAACATTTTTGAAAATCTTAGATCTTCCTCCTTCTCTAATCATAACTTGTTGTCTACTTAAAACATGATTGAAAATAAATTCAAAATATCAAAATTTAATGATCTGACTAATATTAAGGCTATAATGCTATCTAAATTAAAGTATAAACAAAGTCTACTCTATCTTCAATTACTCCAGAATGATTCAATCCTTAAAGACCCAAAGAAATTTTTTTAAAGGTACATCGCTGAGATTGAAAATTCAGTAGGTTTTTAGAGTATACTGATAACGAATATGCAATTTTTTTTCAAAAACCAACATCTAGTTTAAAAGTTATTACCATTTTTAGACCTTGAAAATGGCTAAATATTTTGTTTCAAGAGATGACATAAAGGTGATAACATATTTAAATTCTACGGGTATGGTTTCTCGATAAAAGTTTCTTTCTTTTTTCTCTTGGATCTCTATAAGTGGTTTTTCAAAAAAAACGTTCTTTGTATTTTTAAGGAAATTTAAATATTTTTTCAAAAACGAATCATTTTTAAATAGTCATAACTTCTCAATAAAATATTGTAGCTTGATAAGTCAGAGTTCATTCGTTCTTTTTTCAGAAAAATGGTCAATAAACTATTTTTAGTTTCTTTAAAACAAAATTATGCCTTGAGAAAGTAACCTTTCCCATATATGACCTGCTGGGTCTTAAAGGGTTAATGAAATTTCTCAAACGACTTATTTATCCATTATTTTATTTTTTATTCCAATTACAAAACCAGTTTTAAATTGAATCTATGCATTGCCAACCTATCCAGAGAACTAGAAATTTAATCGTATAAAACCTTTGTATTTTATATTCTATTTTATACCTATTTTCAAATAAATACTTTCTAAAAATAAAAACTAGCTTTATAAAATATTGGCGAAGGTAAATCGAGAGAGATTTAACTTGAGCACCATTGCACTTGATTTACTTTGCTTCTTTCCAAAGTAAGAATGTTGCTTTTAACTTTAGAGAAGAAGACGAAAAAATTTTTCCTTTCATCATTCATCTTCTGAAAAAGAGGCAGGAATAGGAAAGAACTAATCAGAAGAAGAAAAAAATATTTCTTCCTCTATTTCATTAGTCTGATTGAATTTTTTCTCTCCTACTCCCCATCAATCTGATCGAAAATATGTATGAAAAAAATGAAAAAAACAGTGTTTTTAATCTTTGGATTCGATTATCTATAATTACCCCGCCCCTCTGATAAACTTTTCTTGTTCTGTTCATAGGAGTTGCTGGTGTAACTCTTTTATTTTTCACATTTTTCCTCCATTTTACGGAACTATTGTGATGAAAATCATCTATCTCATGTAAATTATTTACACTTCTGAATATGCTTTTTTACATTCGTTCTTGTTGCAATTACTACATTATGATCAACTTGCCGAAACACACTTGTCAATCTCCCCTCTCACTATGCTTACTGTATTCAGTAATTTATCTCAATGCTAAAATAAACTTGTAGTTATGAATCGTTAGGAAATTTTCATTAAGATTAAATTAAGCTATCATCTTTCATTTTATCGTCATTTCTTGTGTCTGAGAATAAACCTAGCAAATAATTCAGAATTTATACCCAGCAATTCTATCGGCTTTTTTTAGTAAATAAAATTTAGAAGATTGAAACGGGAAACTCACATCTCTGAAGTCTTTAGTGATAAGGACTTCAAAACCCAAATACAATGAAAACTAAGTTCTCTCTTTCCCTCAAGGTTAACCTTGAAATTAACAAGAGTTTGTCCTTCTTATACTTCCTAAAAGGAGCATAAATTATTCAGATAATGGGAAGAAATCAATAAGGATCAAGGATAGTTTTTTGATCACAAAGATATACACCCACACACAAATAGAAAATGAGAGACAGAAATAAATAACTAGAGAAAAAGGTATTGTCGTAATTTTTAACACCTCATCTTCAACACTACTGAAAAATGTCAATTGATTACCATAAAATATATATATCCCCTGGTAACTAATTTGGATAGTAATGCACAAATAAATACAACGTATCATCCAGAGATCATTTCCTATCATACGTCTGCTTGTTGAGTAAATATTTTTCAAAATTACCTATCTAAATATCCTGCCGATAAACTTTGTTTTTATTACATTTGAGATCTACCTGATGGAACTCGATTTTTACTCCCTTATCCCTGATTGTGATGTCGACACATTTTCTTTTTAATTTTCAAAAGGCCAGAAATTCCTTACATTCTAAAATACTTGCTCATTAAAGTGTATACTATAAAATGGAGGGATTTAATACAAATATTTTTCAATCGAATTTCCGATTCAGAAAGCATCTTGAATATTCCTTCTTAATGAAATGATCCATTCAAAATTTCCTTTGTCGCAATCTTCATGGTCTATTGATCTCGAACTGAGAATAGATCGAGTGTATTAGCAAGCCTCTTCTTTACAAAATTAGTAGTTTTTTTCTTTCAATGAATCTATCATCTCAACTTTTATAAAGTTGAATTCATTGAAGATTAAATTATAGTATCTTCTTGAATAAAAACTTTGTTGTCAGGTATCACTTGTTTTATTATGATAATGATCAACTTTTGGATGTATAAATGCTTAAAAAGTTGATAAAATGTTTCAAATCATTAAGTGAGTCCTTACGATCTTTAAGAGGAAGAAAAACCTTATTAAAAATTCCATTCTATCTTTTCTATTTTAAAATTCAATCTGACTTTTTATGTCTCTCTTAATTTAGCAAAGGCCAAGTTAAAGTTTCACAGAAAGAATCTTAAACCTGAGGGTGAATCAAGCTCACTTTTCTCCTTAACATCACAAAATTCTAACCCTAGAGACTAAAATATCTTTACAATCATAACAGCTCTTTTTTCCTGTTATCCAAATAATTCAATCTATTTTTTTGGAACATTAATTACAAATTCACACCTAATTCCCCTGAGTCAAGTTAGTATTAATTAGTAATTAAATTATAATTTAATCATCGTTTGAACCTATTGTCAAAACTTGAAAAAAATAATTAGAATTTGTTATATTTTTCGTGAAGATTCAAGACCAAGAGATAGCGTCGCAGATAAAACAGGTAAATGATAATTAATTTCGCTTCCATTCTCTAACAAAATTTTGTTTGATTAATCTCAAGTTTGAAAAAAAGGGTTTTTTCTATTCTAATGTTGAATTCTTTCTCTTTCAGCCAGTGGAAAAGTTGACTGTGAGTCTACATTTTGATTTCATTACTCTTGTTTAAATCAATATGTAGTGAGGAATACTAGAAGATCTCTATTTTACATAATTTTCATGATTGAACAACAAAAATGTACAGTCCATGGTTTACTTCTTCTGGTTTCTATTGTAAAATAATATTTATTACAAATTCCTAATTAGTAATAGAGCCTCAAGAATTATTAAAATTCTTATTTTAACCAACTATTCCCTCTGTTAGGAAAACCATTTAAGACTATAGTTTTTTCTGCTATGTCATCAGGGTTCATAGTTAATAACTATTAGTTATAAGGTCTTTAAATGTATTCTTAGGAAGATAAGGTATTAAAATAATACTTTATTTTAGCATGGTATTTTATACATATCAATGATCCACATTTTTTGAGGTAAAAAGACGATTTTCATTGCTGATTTCAATTAGCTAGGCTCAAAAATAACCTCTAAGATATTAATTTTGAAATTATCGCGATATTTTAGTTCAATTTTAACATTTACCACGGTTTTTTTATTCGGTTTACTTTATGCGAGATTTTTTGTTAAATTCGAAATAAAGTATTAAATAATAGATCTTAAAAAATTATTTTTAGGTATTATCTTTTGAGGCTGTACTTATTACATATTTTTTATTAAGTTTGTTATTAAAGATTAGACGATTAAATCGATAATCACCATAAACCAAAGATCTTGGTTCTTAAGACACACTTTTACCGATTCAAGAAAGAAAATTTGAAATAAAAATTTTTAATGAATAGTGCAGCACCTATACTTACAAAAGTTACTAGAATTATTTCGTTCTAGGTTCTTAGGTAATATATCCCACAAGAACGTCTTATTTGGTAATGGATTAGACCATGTCGCTGAATGTTACAGCTTACTAATTGATTCCACCGAGACTGGTACGAAAGAAACTCTCATAGTATTTAGAAATAATAATAGTATATGTCATATACGCACGATTCGTCCTCTTTTGGACTCGTCAGTATGCCACAACCTGAATGGTATGTGAGTTTCTTTCGTACCAGTCTCGGTGGAATCAATTAGTAAGCTGTAACATTCAGTGACATGGTCTAATCCATTACCAAATAAGACGTTCTTGTGGGATATATTACCTAAGAACCTAGAACGAAATAATTCTAGTAATAAAAGTTTTTGGAAAAAAATAGTCCCTCTTTCACTTCAAGTTCAACAAAAATTTTGCATTCAAATTCCCACCAACTAGAAATTTAAAATATTTCCTGATTTTATTTATTTTCTCTGTGAAGATGTGTCTTTTGGACCGATTTCCTAAAGCTCTTCAGAAAATTTCGATACCTTGATGGAAAATATGAGATGTTTTTTAAAAACATGAATTCATCGAGAATAGCTTTAGGCTATTCTTCTTATTTGATCGAGTTCCAACTAGCCATTGTGTATCGGCACCGCTTTTCTTCTTGAGGGTTTTTCCAAGTCGCAGAAGTGTGTTGAATTGTCATCAATAAAATATTTTTGGATTTCGAGTCAGATTAAAAAGATATTGAGTATTCAAAAATAAAGAAGTGTAAAGTTTGGCCAGCTTGGTAAATTATTATTAAATATTACATCCAGAGTTCAAATCCCAGCCCGTTTAAAATTTGAAATTATCTTTCAGGAAAATTCTGGTTCTTAACATCTCAAGCGAAGATTTTAGTAGGAATTTTGTACATTACCAAATGTTACCCTGATTATTGAAATTCGCTAGTTTTTCGAAAAAAGAGCGGTGCTCTATTCCGGAGTGAAAATTGTTTAAATTCAGGCTATTATATGATAAACATGATAGAGTTTGTTTCTTTTTTTCAACAGGATAAAAATTCAATTGTGTTATGATCATCATCAATGTCATGTTTTTCTTTATCATAATTAATTTCATTAACGACTCAAAAAAAGGAGTAGAAATCTGTATACTGTTACAGATAACTATTCTCATTGTTACAAGTCTATGAACTATTCATTCTCCTACTATTATTTATAATGAATTTTTTTATGTTCTCTCATTCTGTGATTTCCTTAGGAAATTATTACTTCATCAGTTCTTCTCACCTATGCTTCTCATTCATTTTCCCTTGAAGGAGAGATACTGGGAATGTATCATTTTCTTTGAAATAATATATATCCCTCGGTTCTCTTTCATCTCTACGTATCTGAATTAGACTGATAATAATGTCAGAGTAAAAGAGAGAGATTCCAATTCCTTGTCTTTATAAGGACATTGTCTGTCTTTATTGATGTGCAAAGCTCATTTTAAAGAAAAATTTTCAACGTAAAATAGTTCCTATTAAACCATGTGTTTTAAATTTTGCTTAGATACCTCAGATCGCAATTAAAAAATAGCCGATTTTTGAATAAGCGCCAACTATTTTCAATTAATTTCTCTACTACAGTTAATTAAAATCTAAATTTTCAGCTGTTTTAATACAATTTTAAATAGAAATAGGTTCGTTAGGTATTTTAATTCAGTGCTACATATTTTAGTAGAAAATTCCAATTAACTTGAAGAAGTTTGGTGAAATGGGATTTTGGGGTATCAGAGAATTAAAAATTTTGAATTTAAATTACATAAATGGCATTTTCTAAGTTAAATTCACATTCCAGCTAATACATAAACCTAAAAATCAATTTAAAATAATGAAAATCAAACATAAAAACCGTTTTATATTTGATTTTTCAATTATTGTCAACAAGCGGTTTCTGATTGATTTTTTTTAATTTTAACAACCTTCATTGCGAATTTAAGAAAAATACTTGTCTTCCAGAACATCCGGAGAAAAGTATAGAGATTTTTGGAAAAATTCTCATCTTCATATCAACTACTTGGATTTTTTTCAATTCAAACTCAAAATTATTATTATAATTTGCATTATCTGAAGTGTTTTGCTTTGAAGCTATTAAATTAGTTTTATGATTTCTGTCTTTCTTTTTAAATCTAAAGAAATTTTATTTTACTTCTATATTTTAAGTAAGCTTACTGAACAAGAAAAAAGGTATATTCTTTTGCAAAAATATACATAAGTTGGATACAGATCACAGAAAGAAATATAGATTTTCCTAATGTCTGTTATCAACAATAGCAACAAGCAACATAATCTTTTTCCTTTTGTTATTGTTATTTATAATTTATCTTGTACTCATCTTGATATTATTATGGAGGGCAAATCCCTCTTTCTGTTTGAGATTCTTTTTCACGTGAGAACCTATCTTGGTTATTTGAAATTAGTTAAATTCCTATTCAACATCTTTTCTACTCACTAGTAAGCATCAATCTTATATATGTTGTGTGCCATATAAGAAGATTTGTTTTTCTTCCAATATGGCCAACTCCAAAGAGGAAGATTCGCCTCGATGTTCGTCATATCGGAAGATATTTTTCGATAATCCCCCTCCATTTTTAAAGCTCTACAAGTAGTATTTAATTTAATTAGAACCTTTTCCCAAAGCCTCTTCCAGACGTTTCGGTACTCAGATAGTCAAAATCACACTATCATATACAATTCTACCGTTGATCGTTAAGGGTTAAGGAAAAGTAACATGAATTTTGATGTTAAATATGAAACCATAATAATTAATATTAAATATCCATGTCAAATTGTTTGAATAATTCTACAAAATTTTGTATCTAAAACAAACTTGACAATTTTTGACCTCATTTCTTTTTAGATATCAAAAAGTTGTTATTATGTCAGTCATGAAAATAACTAAAAAGTTTTTTCATCATTTTATAAAAATCAATAAGCTTTCAATATTAATCCTGAGAGATGATACTACTCTCCAATTCAATGATCCCCAAGTCTGGCACTATCATCATTAGGAATTTATTAGAATGAGATATAAAGAGTAGGGGTAGATCATCGAAGTCAAAAAATTAAAATATCGCAAAGCTGGGACCATCATTAGAGAGTTAATTTCATGCTGAATCCGAACATGTCAAATTGTCAGCTTGAGCAAAAAAAACTGTTGGTAAAATCACACATTTTAATGTGGCAATTTGAAAGCAGAAAAATCTTTTTCGAAAAAAAAAATTTATAAACCAAGGTAATTTTAAAGGCTTATAACTGATGTCTCCAATAATTTTATCGAATTATTCTTTAAAAAATTCAAATAGATAATTTATTAGTAATAAATTATTACTAACAAGTCTGTCAATATTTTTGTTCAAGAAAATTTACAGTATTATTCACAGGTTTTTTTCTTCTTCTTAGACTTATACCAAAATGAATATTTTTAAACATATATAGTAGGGTAATACAAAATTTTCAACTTTTCGAATTTATGCGTTCATTTGATGGAAAATAAAAGAGAGAAAAAAATTTCCTATTGAACCATATGTTTTTAATTTTATTTAGATATGTATAATTTCAATTAAAGATGTCAAATTTTCAAATTCGCGCCACCATTTTTCAATGGATTTTACTACGAGAAATGATACATTTCGAATTATTGGACAAGCTTTCATATTTTTGAATCAGTTTTTCACGACAAATTAATATTGAATATATTCTGAATACACTCTGAAGAAAATTATTCAATTTGGGAAAAATTTACAATTTTAGGAAAAATGGGAAATGGCATATCAGAACACCAAATTTTTTAAAATTTAGTTTTCGAATACGGCAATTACGAAGCATAGATAATCTATTTGAGGTATAAAATAGAAAATTGTTCGGAGAAAAAAAAATTTTCTTTCTCTAATATATAGTATAAGTTGAGACCTCAAGCTAATTTTCGGTTTTTTTTGTACCAGGCCTAATAAAGAGTCTTTCTGAGCCTTTATTGCTTCTGTACTGAATTCTTCTCCTACTAGATAGAAGCATCATCCACAAAAAGGATAATCTCATTTTTTGTGTTCTGTTATGTTTTTGACAGATAAAATCCAACCCATAGTTCCAATATCTGTCAGAATCTGCTGTTTTATTTTTTTGTCAAAAAAATATCTTTGATCCCAAATTCTGAACTATAATTATAACAAGAATAAATTATTGAATGGATATATTTCCATATCAAATCATATTATAAATCAAATCGAACTAAAATCCGAATTTCTCAATACCCTGCCAACTTAGATTTCATTTTTAACACGAAGAATTTCTCCCTAGGTTTTGAATCTTTGAAAATTGCTCTTTTAACCGTCTTTCAAGTTTCCTTGAGATCTAAATAACGACTGAACTAACTCCTTTTGTTAGAATAAATTTCTACCAATATTTTGAAAAGACGCCAATATTTATTGTATTATGAGATAACTAAAGTACAATATAACTCTTATTAGGAATAAGTAATTCACGTAGTTTTTCAAACACGTCCGAAAATCCTCTTATATTCATAATTTAGAAAATTGGAAGAAGTTATATTAAAACCAAATGTACATTTCTTGAAGCATCATCAGCGGTAATTCTTCAAAAATGATATAAGTGAAATCATTCAAGATAATAATTTACAAATTATGAAAGAAATAGTAAAAATCAAAGGAATTAAGAATAAAATGTAAGCTGGAAAAACACCAAAACTCTCCAATCAATAGCAACAGTCGAGAAAAAAGTGCAAAAGCTCACATTGGCCAAGGTAGTTGAAGATTATAGGAATAGCCAATTATTTACAAATTCCAATGTGATTGTGGAGCCTCATATTTAGGTAGAAATATTAGAAAATTATCTACACGAGCGGATGATCATCTGAAGAAGTATACTGCAGTTACTAGGCAATTTCAATTTGAAATTTTTCCGATTTATACAAAAACCCTAATGACGACAGCATAGATGTATGAGTGAAAGAGAAATTTCTTATTAACCTAATCTATGTGTTGAGAAAAACTATTCCCATAATCTTCAACTACCTTGGCTAATGTGAGCTTTTGCACTTTTCTCTCGACTGTTGCTATTGATTGGAGAGTTTTGGTGTTTTTCCAGCTTACATTTTATCCTTAATTCCTTAAAAAAAACTCTTATAGCTAACTAAAATGACATTACCGATTTAATCAGTGTATTATTCCTATGGAACCAAATTATCATGAAATGAGTCTAATGTATAAATTTTACGTTTGTTTCCATATTTATTAGATTTTTATTTTGAAATAAATTCATTCTTTTTTTGTCCTCAAAAGTTAATTTTCGCGTGTAACTAGCCTAATGTATATTTATTGTATACACATACATACAGAGATAGATAGCGAGAGAGTAATTAATGAAGAGATCCTTTTAAAAAACAAATATAAATGAATATATTTAAACATTGTGGAATAATTCAATTGAGTAAAAAACGTTATGATCACGTTAATATCTATTTTTGTCTATTACATCACTCTTTTTTAACGGATAAATACTCATTAAAATGATTAAAAAATTGTTTGATTATTGAGAAGTGCATAACATAACTCACAAAAAAGCTTCAAATTCTGTGTGTAAAAATATTCACCAAATAAAAAACCGGAAAATAAGATTTCCCCTGAATAATTTTCAAATAGACTTTGACTATTTACTACATCTCTAACATGAGTAAAATTTATCGAATTTAATACGAGACAAGCTAATTATAATAAAATCGTCGATAGTCAAGTATTCAAGATAAGAATTTCCCTTATTTTTTCTACATTTTTGACCTACACATGAATAAAAATCAAATTAGAGTTCAACGTAACCCACAAGCTCGAGATAAATTTTTAAGTTTTCAATTTGAAATTCAAGGAAACTCTTAGGAAGGGTATAAATAGCTTTAACCCCATCGATCCCAGAGGTCGTATGCGACCTCCAAATCAACAGTTTTAGGAGATCGCTGCATTTTAACGGGTCCGAAGGGGTTAAATAGCTCTCAGCTAAATAATATGCGATTTTATATTGATTTATTTTCCCAATGCATATTTGCATTTTTTGCACAGATGTCCTTGAAGAAGAAAGATATTTATTTTCTCTTACAACAGCATGCCATCTTTGCTCAAATTAATGATATTTAGAGAGATGTATACTAACTCAAAGGTAACTTTCCAAGTAAAAATTTCTCCTGATATGCTGTATCATGTCATCATTCTATCTCACCCTCACTCACTCTTTTTAGAGAAAATATCTTCACTCAACTATTGATGATTTTGATACAGTATATATACTAAATTTGGTTTCCATAGTAGTGAAAAAGAATCAAAAAACTAATTTTTTTATTAAACTCTTGAAGAAGATTTCATCTTGAAATATTTTCTCTTAGAATTTCCTGTTCTTGAGATGAATTCCAAGACACCTTGGTATTGGTATCATAAATAAATTTATTGATTTTTTTCAAAACTTTTAAATGAGCTTTCCTAAAAAATATTTATTTAATCTTTTTAATTTACAGTGGCATTAGACTAAATATTCTCCCATTTTACCTAGATTTCTATCGGATCAATAACTAATGTTATTTCCTAAAAAAATGTTATTCGATATCTTAAATCTATACGTTATAAATGGCTGGATATTATTTAGAAGAGTCAATATTCTCTTATTTCCCTAATTATTTAGTGTAAAACTTTATCTCTTATCAAATTACAATTGAAATTTTCGATCCTCTTATAGGTTCAATTTATTATAATTATTACTTGAGTGATAATGTGTTTGAATTGAATAGGTAAAACTTAGTTTGCTCAAAATCTCCAAGTTGTAAGTTGTAACTAAAAGGAGATGAAAAATTTTTTAGAGGTGTGATGTTTATCAAATTAACATTTTATTCAGAAAATACAGAAAATGTACTATTATTAATCATAGAGAGAAAAAATTATTAAATAGACTAATAAAGCCTCATAATCCTGAGTTAAACTGTTTTTTTGATCTCAAAGTGAGAGAGGGATTAAAACTTGATTCCTAAACCCTACATTATTGTAGGGAAAGCTATTATTAGACAAGGAAACCGTTTATATTAACTTTATTTCAGCGCATGATTTTTTGCAGCTCATCCACATTTTTTATTTATTTTGTAACCTTCAAGTTCCGACTCCTTCAGATTTTCGACCTCACAGAGCATGATAATCTCCTAGTAAGCTGTTTCCAAGGAGATAAATTTGGGACATATTTTTCAGGAGAAACTTCACACAGATTATTACAGAGATATCCATTAATTTTTTGTAAAACTACAAGAACTATGGAGTTTATTGAAATTACGATAAAAATATTCACGTAAATTTTTAAATACGTCCGAAAATCCACATAAATTCATAATTGGAAAAGTAGAAAAAAAGGATATATTAACACCAAATGTACATTTCTCAAAGGTTCATCAGTAGTGTCTCTTTGATAATGATAAAAGTTAAAAGATGAATGAAAATAATAATTTACAAATTATGA